>PPHD01000066.1:110417-123131 GCA_002909625.1 Bambusicola thoracicus
GTCTGCTGGAGAGGAGTCCTGGGGTGGGAGCCCTGGGCTGGGTGCGGCAGCCATGCCCGTGTCTCCGGAGTGCTGAGTGCTGCTGGAGTGCTGCTCGGCTCTGGTTCTGCTGTTTGTGTTAACGAGCGCTGATCTGAGAGAGGATTTGTGCAGAAGCACTGGCCGGCCTCACTGTAACTTCCCAGCTGATGTATTCCCTGTATGCTTCCATAGCACCTTTTTCTTTATTTTGAGAGGAGGAAATAAGATTATTATTTTTCACTTTCTAATGTCTTCTCTAATACAGCAGGCATGTTTTTGGGAGGAGAAAAATAAGTGCAAGCTGGTAATTGGTTTCAGAGCCTGGAAATCGTATCTGCATCTGCAAATAAGTTCAGGAGACAGAACTGAAAGATCAAAATTATGTCATTAAAAAAGAACGGATTAACAGCTGTGCGTGCTTATTGATATTTCAGCGTTACCTGTTCGACAGTAGAAACAAAACTATATTCTTAATCAAGACATTCTTAAGAGGCTGTTAAGCTGATACCGTTCCCCACTGCAGACTGCAATCTCCTCTTTTCTCAGGCAGTGTCTGTTTGTTATTTGTTCTACCGTTTGTACACAGATGTGGTGAGACGTAATCTGCGCCGAGGCGAGATAGCACGGCAGGATTAAGATTTGGCTCCTTATCTGACTGCAGCAACAGCACATACAGTATTTCCACTATTATTCTTAAAATCCCGAAAGGCTGCATTTTGGAATGACTTAACTTTCTTAACAGGCAGTGTGAGGGACGTGGGCCTCAGCAGGCGCGGCTGTGGCATCGGGCAGGCAGTGCTTTGTCTCAGAACTTAATTCAGGTTCTGATTTCGGGTGAGATTTTCACCTGATTGTTGTGGCTGGCATGGATGTCCACTGCTTCGAAACAGAAAACCTTTGGCAATAGGTGTTTCTGATGGAAATACCTACTCAACCTTAAGCATAGGAGTGTGAACGCAGCGTGATTAAAAGAAGAGGCAGAACAGCAAAATACTGATTTTTAATTTATCATTAAGGGATAGAAAAAGGGTTGTTTACTTCACTACTTTCATCCTCTGTGCTCCTAAGACGTTCAGCCTTTATTCTGGAACGTACTTTACAATAGAGCCGTGGCTGTGTTGCGTAGGGCCTTCGTGTCCATTTTCAAGAAAGGAAATATTTTTAAGTTTAAAGAATATTCTGTTGGATGATTACGTTTCAGCATTTTATTTGGGTGCTGCTGCCTTGAAATAAACTGGTGGCAGCGGTTTAAATTTGTTTTCAGCGGTCCCATGAATTGAGAGGGTTCAGGAATGCAGGGATGTTTCACATACAGTGTAACTTCTATTTGAAGTAATTGGCTGTGCTCTTTTGCTGTTACTTTCTCCCACCAGCACAGGTTCAAACACGTCACCTGCGGTCTGTGTCCAGGCACACCTCGTCACCCTTTGGCTGCTGATGCCATGGGATGACAGTGGCATCTCCGGCTCCCCGTGCACCTGAGGTCCCTCTGCCAGCCCCACGGCGCTGCTGCTGGCACCCACTGCATGGTGGGAAGCACGTGGGTGGGTGTGTGCCATCTTGTCACCTGCAGCAATTTTTCTTCCAAGTGTTTACTGCAGCCTTTGCAGCCCAGAGTAAGGCTCCCTGCTCTTAGTGTTCAGGGTGTGGAGGGGGGTGATGTGACCCTCCCAAACAACCGCACTGTGCCCTCACTCCTTTGAGTAGCTGTGCCATGGTCCATGGCAGCCCTTTGCTGGGAGGACTTTGTTCTTCGTGCTGCAGTTAATGTGCTAACTGGGAGCCACGCTAATCCCTGAGATGAGAACTTGCAGAAAGACAGGGATTGTCAGGAGCAGCTCTCAGGCTGTGGCTCTTACAGTAAGACCTCAAATTAATTCTCCTCCATGTCAAGAGCATTTGGCCTCAGACACAACAGAGGCAGTCACATTTCATTGCAAAGTCAGGTTTTAAAGCCTGTTTGCCCAGGTGCTCGTTCAGTTGTCCTTAGCAGAAGAACCTCGGGCAACTCTGTCTGTGCAGAGCAAACCAGAAATAAACCTGTGCATGCCTGTGCCAAGTGCTCCCCAGAGCCTGGAGGGCTGATCTCAGCTGTTGCTGCTGACCCCTGGCTCGTGGGGGCTCCCAGCAGGCACCCTGTGCAGGGAGGGCTGTGCTGATGGGGAAGGAAGAAGTGGGAGCGTACAGCGAGGTCAGCTGGCACGTGCTGGGATAGCTCTAGGAGATGAACTGGGAGTCCTCCATTCATACAGCTTCCCCCAGAACTCCATTAAGCTACGATCCTTCATGTATTTTGGTGTAGAAATAGCCCCAAACATATTTTTCTTATTTGCTGGGGGTGAGCTGGGCATTTCTACAGAACATTGAAGGAGAAGTGTGGAATGAAATGTGCCTTCCTTGATGTGAGAAGGCATGGGAGATGAAATGTGGGTGAGGTGTGCTCTGGGCCTGCAAAGCTGGGGAAGATGTTTGCTCCAGATGTTTGTCCAGCGGCGTGAGGCCTTCTGCAGTGCCAAGGCTTCAGCTTGCTTCACTAACTGTCCTCTATTAAATTATTTGGCTAAGAGTGAAAGGAAGTGAAACGCATGAGCAGCAATGAATCCCACGGCCCATGCATCATCTGCCTGTTCCTTATTCCTGTGCAGCAGTGATGTTTACGCAGCTTTGTAAATGTGCTTTAAAAGCCCAGGTGAGATAAGCCTGTATGCATGGAGCATTATTGGTGGTGTGCCCTTGCTGTCTCATTCCCAAAGGTGTTTGCAGAGAGAAGGGAGTGTTTGCTGTGCTGGTGTCTGCGAAAACAAAATATCTGAGGAAACAAAGTGCTGAGAAGATCACTGTACGTGGCAGCACATCCTGGGCTGGGAGCCTGCCTCTGTGCTGTGCCTGAGACAAGAGCTCAGGGATGGGGGAGATGAGGAGTGTGGGACATTGGCAGGATTGCGCAGGGCTGGGGGAATGATGTACTGGGCTAGTGCAATTTATGAGTGAGGGACATTGTTCAAGCTCTTAGCAAGTGCTTACTTCCTGCCTCCAACTAGAGCTATCAGTATATCACTTTCAAAATGAGCAGTTTGAATTAAAAGCTAAACTAAAAAAGACCTGACTGCATCTGGGACTTGTCAGAAGCCTCGTTCAGATCTGCCATTGTCACATTTTCCAAGAGCCTGAAGATGTGGAAGATAATTACCCCATCCCATAGACAAGTCTATTTGTTCCTTATGCCAGTCACTTCTACGGCTGTGCAATATGAGCCTCTTTTCCCCCGTTTAAGGGTACAGCAGGCTTATCAGGCTGCTGCTCTCCCCATATCTGCTTGCACGTGCTGCAAGCAAAAGCATTCTGTAAAGTTGGTCTGGACTCTCCCATTCCCAGATCACCTTATAAACGTGCGGATTATGTTTCATTATGCCTCTTCGATTAACAAGTCTGTCGTGGCTGTCAGCCTGTAAGTAGAGCTTGTCTGTAAAGACAAATGCTGTGGAACTTTGGCAGATGTTGAAGCAGGCCTGGCCCTGGCTGTGGGTGCAAATGCAGCTTCTCCTTGGCTCCAGCTGGCAATGAGGGAGTTTAGGGCTGCTGGTGGGCAGCCTATGAACCCGGGGCCTGCAAGCACCATTCCCAGGTTGGGTGCTCGATTCTGATTCTGGCATCCTTCATGGGCTGTGGAAGAAGGACAGTTTTCACCTTTGCACCTGCTGCCTGCTCTCCTTTTTGTCAGCTTTGGCATTTCTTTGCTTGGAATTGTGCACCAACAAAATATAGAAGACTTCCTGAAAAGAAAGCGATTGTGTGGGGGCTGCGTGGGACAGCCACGTGAATGGACTGCCTGCCATTCCCTGAGCTATTTGTTCAGTGCTCTGTGTACGCTGGCACTGAATGGTCCGTCTTCTCTCAGTATAACGTTAAAGAGAGTCGCTCTTTGCATCCAAGGTTCTTGATGGTCACAAGTGAAACGGTGTGGGACTGAGTGAGTGGGCATGGTGATGGGCAGTTGGACTCGGTGATCTTAAGGTCTTTTCCAACCTTAATGCTTCTGTGATTCTATGAGCTGATGTCATTTTCTTGCACTGGAAGATTTGCTTCCTGGACAGACAGTGTGTGCCAGCACCGCGTGTCCCCTGCAGAGCTCCGTGTAGTGCTGGGGGACTGGGAGGTCCCCTCTGTGCTCCCAGTGCCTGGAGTGGTGGGGAATGGGGCCTGGCTGCCCCACACTGCGGGCACAGCAGCACTGTGTGGGGAGGGAGCAGAGCTGGGGACACCCATCTGTGCCAGCAGAGAAGGGAATGTGAGTTTCAGAAGCGGAGGGAAGAGGAGGAAAGGGATTGCCTTTCTTTGCATTAATATAAGATGAAGATTAATTCTGCTAGCAGGATTGTGTCTTCTTGTCAGAATTCAGTGGTTTTCTATTTTGGATAAGCGAGGTGCCAGAATGTAAATCCCATCGCCTTGTGTCTTTCAAAATAAAATCAAAAAGCCTTGCTGATTGCTTATACGGGCAGCTAGTGCACCTTAAGAAGTAAGAAAGGTTCAGACAGGAATATAATAAGGCCTGGGAAAGTGGCAGCATGAAAGGGATGACCTTTATTTGCAATCATAGCTGAGATTTACAGTTTATTACTGATAGCTTTTATAAAGAGCCATTCAGTTCAGAGGTGAGAGGTTTGTCATCTGGAAATGCAATTAACTTTAGCCTTATCCCAATCCCCCTGGTCTTAGTGTGAGAGCAGCACTTCAGCAATATCATGATTTTTTTCCCTCTAATTTCTTTTTTCCCTACATTTTTGTCTCTCGCATCCCTTGTTCTTCAGCATGAATGCAGGTGCGTGTTTTTTGCTGCTATTATATCATTATTATTAGATGCACCTTTTGAATTTTTTATTAGATCCAACTTGATTTTTGAATGAGAAGATTTCAAAGAAGAGTGACATTTAAACTGGAGAAGAACTAAGATAACTCATGGAAGGAAATTGTGCCATATATGTCAAAAATTAATTACAGATGTGAAGAATCTTGGGGGGAAAAAGGAGGAAAAAAAGGAGGGGGGAGAAAATAAAAAGGGGAGGAGAAAAGCAGCAGTTGATTTTTGGTAGCAGTGATGATGACTCCCTTCCACGTGTAAGTAAAACCCATCCACTGGCACCTATCTTTGCACGCTTTAGCCTTGATGTTTGGCAGTGTGTGCTTATACATCAGCCAGATGCGGTGACACTGCCAGCACACGCACACTGCACCGCATCCAACAGGGACTAATGGAAGTACTTTGGTATCCCCATGGTGCATGCAGAAGTCCCCGAAGGCCTATTTCTGTATCACAGGTTTGCTTTTGCAGCCCCCTCTCGTCTGCTGAGGCGGCCCTGCAGGAATTCCCCGTGCAGGAGCTGGGCTGCAGGCTGTCCCTGTGCGCTGCTGTGCCCTCCTGGGCGGCTCTGGGCGGGGGCTCGGCCAGCTCCTGCTGCCTCTGTGTACTCCAGGGTAAACTAGAGCAGAATAATTACTGCCACTGTGTTCTTCATCCCTGTTTTATTGTGGCTATTATTTTCATCAGTGTTAGAGGTTAATATCCCTATTTTTCTCCTCTGCTGCCTGAATACAATAGGGGCTCGGTGCACAGGCCAGGTGGTGGAGGCAGTGGTGCTGTCTCCGACGTGAGCCCAGATCAAACTGTGGGCAGTGTCTGTGTCTCCCACTCATCCTGCACTGTGCAGCATTTTTTTCCTTTCCAGGTTAGAAAAAAGCAGCAGTTGAGCTCAGGGTGAGCAGTCCAGGGCCAGCAGTGGGCTGGAGGTACCCTGTGCCTGTCCGGCCTGCCGGGTGCTGGTTGGCACTGCTCCCATGGCACCTGGCTGTCTGATGGACTGAAAGAAAGGCAGCCTGGCTGCAGTGTCCTTAAAAACACCTTTCTGTGGTGCAAACAAGTGTTAATGTGAAAAGGGAGATTGCCTCAAACAGCGTGCTCTCAAACTGGAAGAGTAAACACTGCCCTTTTCTGCAGAAAGCTTTTGTTCTAAGGTGCTCTTTATCTTGATGATATTCCAGTCCAAAAAAGCCTCCTTCCTGGCTCTTGACAGCAATAAAGAAGCCTCAGTTGTATTTATAGATTTTCTTTTTCCCTCCTAAGATCCAGAACAGGGTATGGGTGTCCTTGCTAGGAATGCTTACCCTTTTTTTTTTTTCCCTTATTATTTTTACTGTGAGTGCTTTTATCTTAAAACTCTTGGTAGTGGAAGAGTGATGGTGCTGCTTGCAGTGCAGTTATTTTGTTTGCAGGGAGCAGACCTGATTTTCCTGACGGAGTTATGCTGTGAGGGTGGGGTAGACCTGTCCTATGCTCACAGAGCTGCTGAGTGGTGCTCGGTGTTCCCCATGTGTGATGGAAGTACTGAGTTCAAATGTAAATAGACCGTATGCTTTAATTTTGGGCTTAATATCCTATACAAACCATTTGGTCCTATTAGTTTTGCTTAGTTTCCCTGTTCTGTGTGTCAGTGTAAAGGCTGCTGGCGCAGCGGCTGTTGGGTAGCTGGCACAGAGCTCTGCGAGGCACAGAGCGATTCCTGCAGTGGTTTTTCTAATAGCAGCCAGGCACCTTCTAAAGGTCCATGAGAATAGGATAAAGTGAGAGAATAGGAATTGTCTTGAGCTGCACATAAAATATATGATGTAGTTGATAAAAATAGGGAAAGATAAATTTTGTTATTTTTAATAAAAAAAACAACAAAACCTAAAACCAGCAGGTTGGCGATGTATGGCTGTCACCATGAGACTTATAATTTAGGATTAAAAATTTTCCTTAAGGATCAAGGAGAAGGTACAGTGCTAGGACATGGCTGCCCTGGGCAAACTCAAAGTCAGGAGGGACAAGAGCCTGTGCAACAGAAACCAACTTTAGAGAACATAGAAATCTGTGTGTTGGGTACCAGAATGATACCCTGCGTAAAGGAATGCACCCTTGTGCCCGGGCAGAGGGGAAAGCAGCACAGAGCAGGAGAGAAGATTTAAGGAGACTGAGTCAGGAAAGGACGTGCAGTGGTTTTAATGGAAGCAGTGTGTTACAGTGAAGGTGCTGTGCCTGTCCTGTGTGGGGATGTGCAGCAGTCCCAGCCAGAGCTGAGGGTTGGTTGTGAGAGCGTGCATGGTGCGGCTGGGGGATGTGCACTGCGTTCTCCTGATCACTTGTAGTAGTTCTGTGAAATGTCATGGCAAAACCAGACATATGCTCATCCGTGGAGGCTTTAAAACTGTTTTCTATACTATAAATGAAAGGGACAATCCCTACAACTTGGAGGGGTGGGAAGGCAGTTGATACTGCAGATGCTCTGCTCGCTGCTGGCTCGTGGTGCACAGTCTGGGGTGCTCTGCAGCCCACTCTGCTGCTGCTGTCACTCTTGCCTGGGCTCAAGTGCAGGGTCAGTGCTGGTGGGCAGCATGGCCTAAGCCAGCAGCGGTGTGCCCAGCTCTCTGCAGATGGGGGTTGGCACTCCTTGCAGGTGTGGGAAGAACTTGCTGGAATCAATGCCAGGAGGTGCACATGTGTGTTCATTTGTGCTGTGCAGAAGAAATGAAACTTGTGGTGCTGCTCAGTGCACTTCAAATCTGAGGATTCTGTTGAGTTCTGGTTGCTTGGAAGGCATACGTAGCTAATTTCTAGAATACTGAAAGGCATACAGGGCACAAAGGAAACTTGCTTTGAAGTTTTACGAAGGCCGAAGACTTGGAGTGAGAGCGATGGAAGAGCAGCAGGAGCGGCGCTGGGCACCGCTGGCCCCGCTGGGTGGAGCAGAGCAGTGGTGGTGGTTGCCCACACTGGGGTTCCACAATGGGCGGTGAAGCTCACTCCTTCCTGGGCATCGTCCCCTTTACTCCTCCTGTTGGCAAATGAGCATAAATGGGTTCCTGTGAGACGTGGATAATAACTAAGATGCAGTAGGAAATTAATTAAAATATATTTACGCACCTAACTTGAACCTATTAGTTACACTATCTGTTTCTAATTGCTTTCATTTTGTGGATTTCTTCAGACTTTAAAAGATGATAGCATTTAATTTAAACATTCTGTGAGGTTTATCCAGAGAAACATATGTTAAATTCCAATACAGCGAAGCAAAGGGGAAATTGACAAGAATTAAGCACTGTGCTTTAAGTACTTATAGACTGAAACGCAGGGATAGAACTTCAGGTATATGCAAAACTCTGGGAAAAGGAGAAATACAGAATTCATTCCACACTGCCATTTCTCTCCCTCTTTAGTTTTGCACGTGCAAATGATAAAGCTAAACAGGGAATGGGAACTCTTTTTCTAAGAAATGTTATATTTCGGAGTTGGATTTTGTTGCAAACTGTAGCCATACTCTGAAGCCAGAACAAAATTAATTTCAAAATGATGCCTCTATCAGATTTTGTTTGGGTCTTCCTGAACAATTTTAGTTGCATTCAGTAGAAGCTCTAGAAACAAAACTAATTCTAAATAATTCTCTTGCAGTTCAGGATAGCCTTTGCTCGCAGGAAGTGAGGGGGCCGTGTGCTGCTGCTGCACGGAGTGCTGCTCTGCCACTGCCCTGTGCTCCTCAGTGGGGATGGAAAGACAAAATCCCAAAGTATGGTGCTGTGCTATTAAAAATGTTCCTCATAGGTTTGCTCATGCTGACAATTTCTAGACGTTGTTTAAAAAATAGTCCTAGTCTCCTATCTGCTTATAGTTATAATTATAGCTGGGTTCGCTGGGTGGATTATAGCTCTCTGAAGCTGTCAGGGAGCTTTGTCTCTTGCCGCCACGACATCCCCAAGTTTCACCGCAGCAGGAGCTGGCTCACTCCACTGAGCTCTGGCCCACCCCTCTGCTTTTTGATCTGTGCCGGAGGTAGGGGACCAGGACCATTCTTTTAATAAACTTATATAAGGAATGATAATTTTTTTTCATGCAATCTTGATTCTGCTTTTAAAGAACATCTAGAAATTGTCAGTGTGAGCAAATCTACGAGGAACAGTTTTAATACCACAGCATCATGTAACAAAATGTTTCTGTCCCCCCAGTGAAAAGCTCAGGAGCAGTTTCATACTGGTTTCTCCCCTGCTCTGGGTGTGTGGCAGCAGAGTTCCTCTGTGTGCTCCTAGGTGAGATACTGGGAGGCATTTTCAACCCGATGAGAGTCTTCCCACTCACCAGAGAACAAATTCAGTCTCAACAGAGTCTGCAGGGAGGGGACCGGTCCTGGACCTCTACACACTGACCTGCAGAGGCACTGTGCAGCATCGCCTGGGCAGTGCAGGGGGGGCAAGTGCTGCTGCATCCCTCTGAGATGGGTTGGGGTCCTGGAGGACCTTTTGTCTTACCTGGGAATAAGCAACAGCTTCATCAGATCAGAGGGTTTATGGGGCAAGCCAGAATGTTTTGGGAAGGAGAGAGAAAACGTTTGTAAACATACTTCTGTGTTCCAGGGCCAAACGACACAGGGATGGTATTCACTCTTGTGGCAGCAGCACTAACTATACTCAGTTGTATCAATCACAGCTGTATCCACAAAGGTATCATGTTTGCCATCAAAGTGAATTTTATATCAGGGTATCAGGAAAAGACAGAGCAGCCATCTCTAATTGATAACCTGAAAATGAATGTAAAATGCAGCGTATGTAATGTTAGGAATGCTAAAGGCCGTAATCCCTTTTTGGAGGCAGTGAGGCCCTGGACTGTGGCAGCACATGCAGCGCTTCCTTGGCTCTGATGCGCATTGGACAAAGCCCTGCACTGCTCCATCACAGAGCTGTGCATCGCCAATGCGCGTGCAGCGGCTGTGCAGTGTAGCTGATCTCCTCCAAGTGCTTTTTCTTGGACAAAACCACATAGAAAATTCTCTGAAAAAATTCTCTGAAAAGGAGTTGCTGTGTTCTGACATTGTAGAAATAGCTTAATATCAGCTCATCAATAAGACATTATGCCTTCTGTGTGACAAAGCCTGGCGGAACAGAAAGGAGTTATTGCTGATGCTGTATGGACTGCACACTTCCCACCCTGCTCCGTGACCATATTTAGTGTGATTAAAAAGGGTGGGGGGAGAATTATAGGTAATTCTTAGCAGCGATTTAAAAGCCAGATTCTGTTGAGCCTGCATCTTCTCCACAGGAGATATTTATAGGAAAACCGTAACCAGGAGGTTCCCCTCTCTTTCACTTCTCAGTGATAGAATGATTTATGAACGTGACAATCCTACCCCTGGATAATGTTAAGACTAACGTTGTGTGCAGCTGAGTAACTCCACGGTCCAAGTTTACCGGGCTGTGTAACACAGCACGGGTTGGTGCGGTGTGAGGGGATGTGTGGTTGCTTGGAGGTGGGGTGCTGTGAGCTCACGGTGAGGCTGTGCCGGGAACCCTCCCTGAAACCTTCTGGGGGGAGGTGGGGTGCAGCAGCAGGTGTATGGCAAGCTGCTCAAGCAGGGGGTGGCCCATAAGCATGAGCAGACAATCCACAGAGGAGAGCTCAGCCGGGTGGAGTTCCAGATCCTGCCCAGCTGCTTCTCTTTCCCTGCCCAGCAGATGCTCTGGTGGAGGTGGGAGCTGTTCCCACCCAAACCTGGGGGTGGTGACACCTCAGGGCTGTGCTGGGATGGAGGTCTCAGCCACGTCCCCGAGCTGTGTTTGTGGTCACGCCGGCGGTCAGCACGGCTGTTGGTGTGGAGCAGCAGTGCCGCTCCTTCCTGAGGGGCTGTCAGGAGAAATGGAAGGGTTTGAGTGTGTGACCTTTTGCGGGAATGACTTCAACAATAGCTTATTGTGCTGCGTCAACTGCAGTTGTGGTTGTAACAATGAATTTCACTTTGAGAATGCAAATTAAGTTCCTAATTGTGAGATTTAATCCAGGGTGTCCTGGGCAGTAATCTCTTAACCGTTTTGTTCCTGCTAAAGCATTTTGGATTCCCACTAGAGTCAAATGTGCGGTTCCGAAGTTGAAAATATTACATACCTGGAGAGGAAAAATAAAAAATGGAAAAGTGGTTGTGCTTAATGAGAACGGTGCTGGCACTGGGAGCAAAGCTCTCCAGGCTTTGCTGGAGACAGAAAAGTCATCGCCATACACATGTGTTGGTTTTCATGAGACTTCATAACTGCACCCAACCAAGAATGGCAGAGCTCAGCTGCATGCTGAAATGCTGTGACTGTGAATGGCAATGGAGAAATTACCTCTGCTTGTAAACAGTGTGTGCTCAAGCATGGGCGAGGGTACCCATATGGGTAAGGGTTTTGATAACCATTGAGAGAAATTCTGGGTTGTTTTCTGCCATTTTTCATCTTAGTACTGAATAAGTACCCCTGAACTCAAACAGCTCAGCTCTGAGCACACTCCAAAAAACTCTTTGCATGTATCATCGTGAGAAAGATACCAATGGTTTAAGTTAAGGAAAAAATTGAAGAAGAAAAGCATGATAGAAATGGAAGGACTGAGGAGAAAGCCCCGGTGAGTGGTGTGCACCACCAGGCCGTGGCAGTCCAACTGCTGATGTCGTTTTGGGGGGATTTTCTGAACAAACTGCCGAATATGTTTGGGTCCAGCAGTTGTCAGTGTGGGCTTTGCTGGGTATTTCATAACGCCTCAGTGTACTGAGGCCACGACTGGGCACCGCTTCATATGGAGCTGTGCAATTAAACGTATGTTACATGTGAAGGTGAGGATTTAGTGCAATTTCCTTGCAGATTTCTTCACAAACCAAGTACGTGATTGCTTTTGACTTATCAAGAGGCTCATTTGGATAATGACTGCAAATTTGGAACTACTTTTGTACGTCAGAAGGCATCACAGGATTTCAGTGCTATGCCCTTTGGGTTAACACACAACTGGAGTCGTTTACAGATTAATGAAGCCTGTCTGACGAAGATTAATTTCTGAAATACTTGTTGTCTGTTTATATGAAGTCTCACTAGCAACGTCTGCTTTAGAAAAGCACATGAGGGGCTGAATTTGAGAGAACTGCCAAGGAAAATTAACTTCCCAGGAGAGCAGGTCCCCATGGCTGTAACGACAGGAAATGCTCAGTTGTGAGATGCAGGAACCCAGCACTGCTGTGAGACCGAGCTGATGGGTGGGAGGGACCAACCAGTTCCATTTTTACCCAACTTCAAGAGTAGAAGATACAATACTGAGAGCATCTTTTACTTGAATGTGAGCTTGGAAATGAACAGGATTGGTTTGAATGTATTGCTAAGCAAAGATGTGTACCTGCTGCAGAGTGGCACTGTGGGCCTTGGGGCAAAGACCTGCCTGGGGTCCGTGCAGCCAGTCCCCAGCAGCCCTATTCTGCCCTTTGTGCTGCTGCTTGCAGTCAGGTTGGGGTTTCTGAGTGCTGGACTTGTAGCACAGTGCAGGATAATTGCTGCTGCTCTGAGCCGCATGGGGCTCTGGTGTTTTGCAGTGCCAGCTGGTGGGAAGGGCGCTGTGTGCCAGCATTGCTTACCAGCTGTGCTTCCTGGCAGGCAGTTGGCAGGCAGCCCGTGTGGAGCAAGCGTGCTGGTTATCAAATTTGTAAATAATGAGGCAGGCTCCAAAGGGAGCATACTCTGAGCAGGATGGAAAAACAATCCCAACACGTCTCCATCGCTGCGTTCCTTTGCAAGGATGGACAGAACCACTGCTCTGCTTTTCCGCTCAGGCCCTGCTTTATGTGCAGCAGGGTTTGGTTTCACCAAATAAATCTTGGAGCC
>PPHD01000067.1:7966-80231 GCA_002909625.1 Bambusicola thoracicus
TTTTTTTTTTTTTTTACTTCTCTTCTATGCACATGAACAACTGAAAAGCTGAACTACTGGGGCAGAAGACATGGCTGCTGGCTCATAGGCATAAGCCTCAACACACCATATCTGTACTTTTGACAGGATTAACAAATATTAAAGTTGCTGAATGTAGGGCAGCTACTGGTCAGAAGCCTGAGAAATCTGCTGGTGCTTTTGCTCATATTCAGGTAAATTTCCACTGATTCTTATGCAAGGGTGTCAGTTCTACTCAAAAAACAAAGCTGATGAGCTAAAATATACACAGGTGTACTCCTATCATTGTAAGGACCCTGAGGTGTTCTTAAGAATTTGGACCACAGGTTTTGCAGAGAAAATCTGTTTAGTGGCTCAGATATTTACAACACTGCTAGCAAATATAAGGAGAGGGATAGCACAACAGATGTGCACATGCAGTTAGGAGGAATTGTTACAGACATGAGAATCATTTGCCACCGTTGTGTGTTCCCCTGCTTAGGCCATTTGCCTGCAGTGCATTTTTGTAGGGCATTTTCTGTTGCTTGGTTTTGTTTTTCCAGCAATGTCCTAGAGAATCCTAGCATTATCACTGGGGAGCATCTAGTTTTAATCCTTCTCCAGCTAGTGCTGAAATCAGCTTTTTTTTCCAATATGACCTGATCAGGAGACAACAGCAGTGCTGTCACAGTTGTAATGAGAAAAGAATTAATCTTGTTCCCTTGGGGTTCATGGGGGTTTGATGCATTTCTTCTGAAGTCCAAGTTCACAGCAACAGCTTTACAGGGTGAAGGTCTTTGATAACAAAGCTGGTAAGAAAACAAAGCCGGAGGGAAAGCAGAAGGGGATATCAAAGTCCCCATATATTGAATTACAATTCTAACTTGAGATCCACTGAGCCAGAGCTGCCCCTGACTAGGGAGATTTCCTTGGCAGAGATATAGGAGCACCCAATAAGTTACACCTGTGGGCACTTTGTTGCTCTGAGATTTGGGCAGTGTTGGTGTCTGAAGATGCTTGCAGTGTTTTAGTACTGATTTCTGTAGAAAAAGTCAACATTGTACTTGTTTTATTGCTTTATTTCAATCGCTGATTAAATGTCTTTGGCCAAAGCACCAGCTGAGGAGCTAATTACCCACCTCCACATCAGGTCTCTTTTGGACTCATGGCTTGAAGGCTGGACTAGCTTGTATCTTGTATACATGGGCAAGGCACTTTGATTCAGTTTTGTAACCTTTGTGTTCGCCATATTGAAGCACAGATTGTTTATGTAGAGAAGCTAATTCCGAGTCATTCTTCCCCCTTCTTCGTTTCTTTGTAGTTACTTTTTAGGTTAAATCAGACAACAACTCTTTTCTGTGCTGAAAGTTGAATGGCTTTTGAGCCATAAATTCTAACTCACTTAATGCTTGCAACATGCTGAGGGGGGCAACTCATGGGCAAGGGAATGTGAGCCACGAGTTTCCTTTGCCTGGATTAGTAATAATACTAATATAGTGATCACTGTTCAAAAATTAAACATTCCTAAAAGCAAGTCATTGCACAGAATTTGTACATTACTACGAAACAGCACTGAATCAGTTACATCAGATTCTATCAAATATTTTTTTCAGGGACAGCTCACTAAGAAAGTAAAGAATTCATTGTGTTTCTGTGATCGCAGTTGTCTCTAAGAGCAATTAATGTATTGTATCAGCCTATCTGACTATGTAGCCGCAGTGAAAAACTGCGTAGAAAATCTTAACTTTCTAAAAGATGAAGCAGCTGATCTGGTATGTGACTTCTGACAGAGGTAGAGTATTAGCCCTTCTTTGATTCCTTGGTCTAATTCCAAATTTTGTCGTTGCTTCATGTGAACAATAAAAATATGGCACAAAGATTGTGAAGTCTGTTTAAAATTTAACGAACTACCCATGCATTGTAGGGTTTGATCCAAAGCACGCTGATTTCCAGGGAAAAGAGTGCTTTCTCTTATGCAGCTTCAGTGAGTGAAAGGGAGAAGGGAAAACAGAAAACTTAACAAAAAGAAGAGCAAAGGAAAAAAACCGATTAAAGCAACGGTAATCAGAATTATATCAAAGCTCTCAGTCCCCATCCCTATGTCTACTCATTACTATTGCTGTTATTTAAGTATTCTTTATGATAAGGCCACACCGAGGATCCTAGTCCAGCAGTTCTCTGCACTAAGGGTTTTGCCAACTTAGAAGTAAAGCTCTTCTGTTCATATCAAGCATTGCAAGAAAGATCTGTTCTTCTTCTACCTCACTCTTTTCATGCTGGGCTGTTGGAGATGCCTTTGCTTCTCCTAGGACTTGTGCCTCTCCCAGCTCCACTCAGAGAGCTTTGGGCTCTCCACACGTGAACTGTTCTGCCATGGAATTGCTCTTTTTTCTTCTTTTCCTTGCTATTAATTCAGACATAGCTCAGAAATGAACAGCCAACCACAGTTTTCTCCAAACGTTCAGAACTAGTCTTCGTGTAATCTGTTAGTCACAAAGAAATTAACTTCTTTTGAATGAGACTGGATAAAAAAATAATGTATATGCTTATCTGATAGACTAGTTTTTCTTAGTTTATGGAATTTTTCTGCATGCCTATGCATATTTTTCAGTATGCCTGTATTCCCAACCAAAATGCAACACAGTTAAATTTGCTTTCCTCTTAATCATGACCATCAAACTTCTAGTTGAATGAACTTTCTTCCCCAAAGCCAACGTCAGTTCTGAGCTTCAGCTAATTTTACGCACAGCTCCTATGCAAAGCACCAAGTCTTCTTATAGTATAGACATAAAATTGATCCACTCTGAAATGAGATATTCTAATGAGTATGAAACTTCTAACTGTCAGGCTTGTTGTTTGCAAGAGAAAGAGCTACTTGGAAAAATCGCATGTTGCTTGAGTACATACCCCACCAGGGTTCCAATTGCTTAGCTACTGGAAAAGGAGGGCAGACAACAATGAAGGAGCCCTGGGGTGGTGGTTACGGTCACTCAGGTTATTTGACATGGAAGTCAATAGATCAATAGGTCCCCCTACCAACCCTGCAAAGAAATATTTATTTCCTGAAGAAATGTTCTGTATATGACAAGGAAGCACTTACTACTGTGGCTAAGAAGAGATGGTTTGGGCTTTTATTTCATGGGTTTTTATTTTATGTGTTAAAGACTCTAACCAGATGAAAAGATATATGACACTACATTAGTGAAATAGTAATGGTAGTTGTAAAGGTGGAAAAGGGATCTTGGAGCATATTAAGGATACCAAAAAGCAGACGCATTGCTGCTTGCTTCTCTGATTCAGGGTATCCAGGTCAATCAGAGCACAGACCTTGAGCTGTGGGACACATCAGGTCTCAGCCATTGTTCTGTGTTGCCCGTGGGAAGAAGCAATACCTCTGCTTGCTCAGACTCTGTTTCCTGCTTGGCTTTGGGTTCCCTACAGCACTGAAAATGTCCACATTTCACTGCCAGTATGTGTGCCCTGCTTGTGTCTCCTCCCTGCACTCACGCAGACCTGAACCACTGGGGCATTGCAGTTCACGTGAAATGCTGGGTCAGGGAAAATGTTAGCTGTATTCAATTTTTTGTTTAATTATTTTAATGTCTATTGTTCAGCCATTCGAGGAATACATGTAAACCCCAGACTCTCCAAATTATTAACTATTGCTTTTAATTAACCATAGTAATCCCCGTTGTTTTGTCAGATGAGAAGTAAACAACTCCTTGGCTAACTAAATGCTCAAGTAGGGTTGGAGGAGGCTTTAATTATTTAATTTTGTTAATCACAAAGTCTGTTCGTTGCTGTTCGTGTACAGTGGAGCAATTGAAAAAGCTGTTATTATGCACTGAGGCTGCAGCCATCTTTCTTCCTTAAAGATATTTTAAAAAGATATTCTGATCATGTCTTGTAAGCTGCAATGCCAGGTATGCTTCGCCTTAGGATTTTGTCTTAGAGTTTAACACAAATTAGTATCCAGTAATACATTTGTGAGGGAGAATGGGTCATGTTATTTATAGAGGAAAGGTACAAGTTTGCAGTGAAATGGGAATTCCTGGAGCACTGTGGTACGTCTTGTTCCTAGCTACTGAGTGTTGGAAAGGACAGAAATAACCCCACAGAATTTGAGACTGCATTAATGAATGCATGCATCGAAGAAAAAGGGGAAAAAATATTACCATTCTAGCAAAAATACCGTAAAACTCTGCGAAAAGTCTAAGGCAATGTCCTTTCCTCCTATAAAATTAATGTGCAGGTTTGAAATCCAGTATAGTGTGAGAGTGGGGAAAAAAATCTGAAGCAATTAATTTGAGAGGTATGCTTGTAACTTTAAAAGACAGGGCAGTTAATCTACAGTAGTCATGTTGAAGAAATGCATGTAGCGCTCACAGAAATCTTCATGCTGACCTCAGTGCAAATAAACTCAGTTGGGCAGATTCCTCTGCGGTGTAAATGGTGGTAATTACTCTGAAATCGATGACCTAAATTTGGATGGGCACGGAATCTGCCTGTACTCATTTTTCATGCGATAGGCACAGTGTGGGCCACAGCAAGGCTAGTGAGCTTCCCAGGCAGGGCAATCATTGCTCCATCTGTATCAAAAGGTATTATTTCTAGCTGAGAGCTGAAAGGATGTTTAACTTGCACACGATGCTCAGTGCCAGGTTTTTGTGTTATGGTTAGAGAGGTTCATGAAAAGTCAAGAGTTCCCACCACCTTTTCTCTCTTTGGCCACCAGGTCATAACAACTTGTGGTCACTGCTCACCTGGTCTGGACTCGCAAGGTATCCTGGAGGTAAATGACACAGTGCCACAGATGAAGCTTTGGATTTGTCTGCTTCCCACCTCTTCATCTAAATTATACTGTTTATTTCCCAAGATAACGCAGTATGGTTTGAAGAAGAAGGTTTCTGCTTTGTTAAGCATCATTCTTCATGTCCACACTTGGAAAATAGCAGGTGCTCTGTGTCACTGCTGCGAGTTTTATTTACTGTTACCTCTACTTGAAAACCAGCTGGTGCTAAGAAGGACAACAACACGCACTTACAGCAAAGAGTATATGATATTCTCCTGTGGTGATATTGATGACTCTGATAGATGGTAAATATATGGTTGGAGAAAACCCCACTGTTAGCCCAGCAGGACTGACCTTAAACAGCTATATATGCCTATTTATACCCTGATTTCAGCCTGCCATCAAAGCAAAAGCAATAAGCACAGTATAGTCATAGGCTGAGTGCCAGCATTAAAATTGCATTTGCATCACTTTTGTTTGTTTTTAGAGAACTGCTCTCGGGTCTGTTTGCTTGAGTAGCGAAGCAAGGATTTCATTTAATCAGGAGACTCTGAGCCCTGGAGTGGAACACCAGCCACTACTCCTTTACTGATCTTGCGGTCAGAAAACAATACTGAAATATATCAAAAGTGTCTGGCCTCTCCTGGCTCTCTGAAAACTTCATCCCCTGCATTTACTGTGTATCCCGTGATCAAGAACGTGTGCCAAGGCTGCACCTCTGGTCCTTGCTGTTCCCTTTAGGTCCTTCTGTAGCTGCTGGTGGTGGTCTCTCAGATGACTGTTTTTATGGAGGCCTACAGCTGCCTCCTCTGGGTTCATTACTGAGAGCTGGCTGGTTCCAGCCCTTCATGAGGGGATGCACTTTGCACTCACAGTAGGTGAAAATCATGCTGTAGGGTAGTATTGCTTTTCTGTGTGATCTAATAAGTAACTTTATTTGACTTCTTCAGGTCCCAAGCTTTGTTAATTAAAACAATTTGTGTTATTGTTTTCTGAAGGGCAGCATTTGCATTTCTGAGGAAACCTAGCAACACTGAAGTGAAAGAAAAGTAATTAAGATGTGGTGGACTATTAGAAATGGAAGGCTGAATTATGGTCTACTGGGAAAACTAATAGGAGTGTGGCTAATGACATCCTTTAGCAACTGATACAAGGAAGACATGTTACTGTTATTTGTACTGATAATCCACTATGTTCGTGCTTGTTAATTGTTTAATTTAAACTACTAAAAAAATTTTAGATAGTTGGTATTTAAAGATCCAGAGGGGTACCCATTGAAATGACAGATATTTCTTCTTCATTGGTAGCTTGTATATGCTTACATTTCATGTTGTCAGAGAGGGAAAATGAACACGAAAAGCCTAAAATGAAAAATGACTCAATAGACTTCATGGAGCTGATAACCAAAGCAATATGTATTGGAAGAAATATGTAGGTTAAACCAATGAGAAAGAAGCTCAAATACAGCAAAATTCGCCCTAGCCCTATTAATGTATGATATAGTTTAAGGTAGACTGGTTGGTCCCCACTCAACCACAGCTATGTAAGAATCAGATTAGATTGTACCATACCAGATCCTTGGTTAGTTAATATGATGCTGAATGGGATGTAGCTATGTCTCTGCTGACAACGAGGTTGTGGCCAGAACCCTCCACCAAATCGACCTTGGTTTTCCATAATTGTTCTAAAGCATAGTAATGTCTGGCTTAAAAGACAAGATTTAAGATTTGAGTTTTCACTTCAAGAGTTTGTTTCCTGTGGGGTGATTTTCATGACATAACTACTTCAACAAAAGCCCTAGTGTAGACACAATTAAACCAACTGTAAAGGTGTTTTGCTGTTTGATCCAGACTTTGCCAGCCTGGATCACATTTGACAGGCAAAAAATGCTCTCCTTATGTGGGAGGAGATTACAGGTACAGCTACACCAGGATGACAGAACTTTCAAGTGTGAACAGGAACTAGGAGATGACTTCAGTCAGAATGTCTTACCAAAGTGTGACTTGTTTGCAAAAGGCTCTCTCTCCCTGGCCGTATATGAGTCCTGGCTCTGCCCTGCCCAGAAGCTGGCAGGGAGGGAAGACGACACCTGCTCTGTCATGGAACAGCTACACCAATGCTCTGAGTACTACAAGAAGCTGGTATAGAGAAGAGCAGTGCTCTGGCAAGCACAAAACTATGCAAAAATTAGTCCTTGTCCTGTGTTTCCTTACAGGTTCATATGGCTGCTTCTAACATTTCTAAGGCTGCTGGCAGCCTAGACAGCTTTCACAATTCACAGGGCAGACGTGCAGGAAATGGCAGACAGAAAGCTGGATTTAAAGGATTTACAGCAGCTGGGCAGTAGGACTTACACAGTACCTGCTTGTGGTATTTCTGTCTGTAGTCATCACTGTTTTAGTGAGCTCTGTGTTCACCTGCCCTTGCAGAAATACAAATCAGGTATAGAAACAACTGTTTTTTACTTTTTACTGTATATAAAAAAAGGGCAGGTATTTAGATTGAAATAGGAAAAAGAAAAGAGAAAGAAACCTTCAAGATAATGTACCACAAATATTTTGGAAATCCATGCTTAATGAGATAAAAGAACCAAATGCATGAATGGTTTCACCAGCAAGTAATCTGGAGAGCGCAAGGAAAAATCCTTTTGAAATCTTTGAAGTAAATGGCCATGCAAGGACACAGCTTGAGGAAAAAGCTGTTTGCTTAGAGTGGGAAAAGTCTTTGTTCTAGAGAATTAAACATAGAATTCCAGAGGAGATGAGAGAAACCTGAGCTTCTCAAACATCTGACAGCTTTAAAGAGAAATCTGCAAGTGTTCAGAGAAACATCTGCATGAGGGTATGCTGAGGACAGAGTCAGACTGCTGCCTCATGCAGGTCCTGTGGAGGCACTGAGAGGCTGAAAAGTAGGTCCTGCCCACATAGGGCAATGCAAAGCACCAGACAGACATGCAGACACCCTGTAGGATCAGTTAGAGGAACCATCAACCACAGAGATAGCAAAAACTCCACATGCTAGACAGAAGACTGCCTTGACTAGGCCTATAGGTAGTGTTATGAAATGAAGTACCAAGTGCAATTTAGGCTGGACAGGACTTCTAGAGTTATCATGTCCATACCGCAACCCCAAACAGGGCCAGCTCCTGCAGGTACTGGAACTATACTGCAGTCTTGACCTGCTCAGGAGGCCAACATTCTCTCTCCTTAGCTAAGCACTTAGCAGGAGGAATGTTTTAAAAGACAAAATCTACCAGCTAAACTGTGCACCCAGGAAATGGGATTTGGGATCTGAATGCGTAACACTGCTCAGAGCATGCTGTAATCCCTGACCTGTGGTATAGTCTGAGAAAAAGGGAAATGCTCCTTGCAGTAAAGCTGGCATGTTTGAAGCTGGGCTTGGAGTCATGGGCTGAGGAGAGAGGTGTGGGCAAGGAGCCCTGCACTGGGACACCAGAGTGCTGATCCTTGCCCTCATAGTTGCTAAGAGATTTTATATGAGAGCACATTCTTTATGTAGGACACAGTAATAATCCTGGTAGCAGGGACAAACAATACCAACAAAGGAATAAGTTATTGGATCCTCATGAAATAGAGGCATGAGGTACCATTACCATCCATGCTGACTGTGAGCACATGGAGAACTTGGTACATTTGAGACTGAGCAGCCGAAGGCTTTACTCAGTGCCTGATAGGATGGCTGTGATCATGGGCATCATAGTTTGGGAATTTAGCATTGAAAGAAGAATGTGTGTAAGAGTGAGGCACCTGTGCATTTTTTGAGAAATGACTATCAGTATATAGGCACTACAGTGACTGTTTTACATGACAAAAGGTTTTATAGGATAGAGTTCAATCTCCCAGATAAATTAAAAAAAGAAAACAACACAAAAACTTCACTGAGCTGTAATCTGAAATTATGTTTGTTGTTGTTGCTGTTCTTCTAAGTACAGTGCAACCAGGCATTAGAAGTGTAATCTTTTGATTCTGATTGTTTTCACTAAAATCCGTGTACCGCAACAAGCTTTGCTGCGTGAGACTCATGACTAAGCTTTGAATAATTTGGATTCTAGTCTAATTTTTAATAGCATTTTCCAGTTTAGTGTTTTCTCCCTTCTCTGTTATGGTTGCCATTATAAATTTGTAAGAAGATTTCCCAGGAAGAGAATTTCTTGCTGCCCAGACCTTTCTTATGGAGACACTCAGCAATATTAGCAAATGTTTTTTGAATTGGTCTTATGAGATAATTACACAGCAGAGCAAGGATACTGCATTTTCCATCATTAATAAGTTCACTAGTGATTACTGAAATTTATTTTATTGAATTTATACATTCCTTTTACGGAATGCATGCACGACAGGACATTTTCAAAACCTTTATTTTTCCTTGGGGCTGGTCACGACAAAATGTTTTGATCTTACAGATCAACTTTTGTTTAGCACGTGATTTCCAAGCTCCATGTTTTAAAAGGACTTGCCACAAGTGGAATTGCGATTACTTAGGATTATGTAGAGTGAGCTAATCATCTAAGGCAGGTGTCAAACAGTAAAAAATAAATAAAATAAAAATGTAGATGATGACTGAGAATCCATCTTTTACTGCCTCTTTTACTTCTGCCCCTGTGAAAGTCTTGGAAGTGTTTACAAGGAAATATTTTCCACTTAAGATAGAGCCTCAAAAGCTCATCTGAAATTGCCTGGATGTTCTAAACTTACGAGCATCATCCCACCAGAGATGTGTTCTTGAATGATAAATTTAGGCTAATTGGAGGCATATCCTTTAATTTAGCAAGCTGAGGTTACTAATACAGATCAAGAGCTAAAAATTAACAGAGGAGATGATGTGTATGCTAAATGCCTAAGCGATGTCTTAACCTATAATTATACAAGTTCTGTTAATAGAGAATAATTCAGATCTTCAGGGATTTCAATAGTCCGATGGGCTGTAGTTATTTCCAATTTACATTATGGTTGCTAGGTTTCACTAAAATAGGAAAAAGTCCGTAGAGTGCAGTAGAAGAAAATTGGTGTTTGAAGTTATCACCCAGGAATCAAAATATGAAATTTAAATTAGAAGGTGTCCAGAAAACACAATGGTATCAAAGCTGAGCACTGGTGATGAACATGAGTGCTGTGGGAAGAGAGTGTTCGCAGAGGGCACTGAGGAGAAACATCACTGGGAGCAGCATGTTCTGTATCAGCCATACCTTAGATGCTGCACTGGTACAGCGTGTAAAGAGTCCAAAACATGTTACAAACCCCAATTAAGCCTTGCTGCATTCTTCTGAAGTATTTAAGTTTTGTTATCAGCGCTTTGCAGATGGCAGGCTGAGGCACGATAAGGCCCGTGGCTTATCAGAGCGGTGCAGTGACTCAGTCGGGTGGCACAGGGCTGCAGCCTCCCACTAGGCCACGGCCAGAGGCAGTTTCACCACAGCAGTGCTGGGGCTGCTTGTCCCCCTTCCCTGCTCACCACTGCTCCTTTTATCCTCACACCACCATCCTCAGTGTTCTCAGATGGTCTGGAATGCACAGTTTTGGGTGTGCCATGCTTCAGGTTACTGAATGCAACGTGGGTTAATGTTCATGCTTTCTGGGTCTCTCCCAGATCCTGCTCTTTTGAGCCTTACTGTACGTAGACAAATTATTTTAGGAACATCTAGGACAAATTAGATTACCTGATAGATACTAAAAATACCACACAAATGAGATCATGGGAATGACCAGCATGTGTCACAGTTTGGTAGAAGTCAAGTTAGCTGACACATTTTGAGACTGAAATTTGACTTTGCATTCCTTGTATATTCTTCTGAAGTATATTTTAACTATGAAGAATATCTGCTTCTTATGAGCAGATTAACAACTAAAATAAATGTTCTTTTGACCTAATCGTTGGCTATTTCACCACTGTTTTGTTAGTGATTCACATTACCTACATTCATCTTCAAGTTCCTCACATATATATCATTACTTTTTGCATCTGCATTGCTCTGAAAACACAGAAAACACTGCTTTGAGTTGGGTTTGTTTGTTTGTTTTTAATATCTTGAAGATCTTCAGTTTTCTCTCTAGTAGATGACCCACAGGATGACGAGATACAACTAAAGAGCTCTCCCTTTATAAAATAGGTCTCCACAACATCTCCTTTTCCCCCTGAATCCGAATAACCTATTACGTCTCACACTGAAATATGTGTAACCGTTTTGTAACATATTGCTAAATATCTCTAATTTACATAAGATATAACAGCAGAACTCCACTTAATGTTGTATTAGTTAAGTTACTATTATTATGGAATTACATAATGGAGAAATAGCAAATTCAAACTCTTAAAATGCTGATCATGAAGTACATTAAATTATAGCATTGCCTCAACTGTAGGGCAGGTGTGGCACACCCTCAGTCCTGCAGTGGATGGAATAAAGCAGAGCACAGTGTGGCTTCTCTCCTGGAAATGAACACCTGAAGATGCATATTAGACCTTAAAGAGCTACACTACCAGTGCCTCTGATGTCTGAAGCCTCTGAGATTTGCTATTGAAGGTCTGATTAACCCCAAGCCAACCACATTCATCTCCCAGTTGCCCAACAAAATGGTAATGAGATTGTAGAGTTTAATTATTTACTGTTTGGAAAACACTCTCAGACAGGTAAAGAAGAGACGTCTTGTTAGCAGTGAGTTATGTTAAGCAATAATCCCAATCAATAAAAATCACAAAATAATTAAGTATCTTCAGACACTTAACACCCCTTGCAACTGCCATTAGCAGCAGGTCGGAGGGCTGTTGGCATATCACTTTAGCATATTATAAATTCCCCATAGAGCACTAAGATGTCCCAGTGATGGCTATGTATGCTGCATATATCACAGTCTTGTCCCTGTGCTATTAACTGTAAGGGTTTCACATTGAAAAATCCTGCCATGGGAATATGGATGAGGACAGTGTGCTAGAGATGTATTAGCAAGAGAAGAGAAATGTGGATGGCCAGAGCACACATAGGAGGCCAGACCATGACTCACTGCATAACCCAAAGGAGCTCATTTACCATCTCTTCTCCAGTGTAGCCCTCTGTGAGAAACGTATAAAGAAATTTAATTGCTTTGTGGACTGTTATGTAGAGCAATTAATAATATTTAGAAAGCCCTTTGAGATCTCTGGATGAACACTGTTGGGTTTTTGTTTGTTTGTTTTTGGTTTTTGATTGTTTGTTTGTTTGTTTGCAAGGATATTCTTACTGCATTCATAGCTTTCATTTCTTGAGTTCGGCCTCAGAGTTTAGAGAAGTCTTTCTAATGCTCTGCATACATTTTATTTCTGTGAAACTCTGGCTGCTAGTGTCAAATGCCAGCATATTCACAGGGCACAGACCATCTGCTTTTGCTGAAACGAAATAGTCCTGTGTTTACTTAGGAAAATAGATGCAGACATTTTCAGTTCTCACAGATGTTCCTCCCTGGGAAACAGGAGGGTAGGAACATTTTTTTCCTCTAAAGCAAAGGAATAGTAAGCTCAATTGACATTCCACAAACTGAGATCTGCAGATCTTGCAGGCACAAATGAGTTGCCTTGTTTTGCTATCCCCTTCCTTGCTTAGGGAATAACGCCACAGCAAGTGTTGCAAATTTCTGATAGTCTGGGCAGCAGGGCAGGCTGCCAGGGGAACTGAGATTGTATCATATGCTAATAAAAATAATAATAATACTAATAAAAAGCACTCCTCCCACTTTTAAATAGTTCTGACACTGAGAGATGAAGTCATCTGTGACATGCCACACTGTATGCATCTTACCTTATGGTTTTGCATGAGGTCCTGGGAGGCTCTCCTTCATGCCTTCAAGGCAATTCTTATCTTGTCAAGTCTCCACACTAGCTTGGAGCTACTGGGATAGGGCAGGGGTCACTGCTTTTTCCAGAATGATGAGACTTTTAAGTCAGACTTACTGGATTGAAATTTGTATTTTATTACTATTATTATTATTGTCACTGGTCTCTGAAATCAACAATCTGTTTTCTTGTTTTAATTGCAGATAAAATAATTTAACATCCAGACCTACCCTGTCCTTTCAGTGTTCTTAAAGGGCAATCAGGATGTATTGCGTTCACAGGAACCAAGGGCTGGTATTAATCTACAATTATTAAAGCTTTGATGATTATGGAAAACACGTTTGAATATCAACCAGAGATCTCATACGTGTTTCAAATATTTCAGTTATGTCTCTTCATTGTCTGAAGAGGTTCACATTTGTTATTATTCTCATTTTATAAAGGTGGGAATTAAAACTGAGAGCTCACCAAGGGTGCCCAGGTAATCATGAGCATGAGTATGACAAGAGTCTGAGGAGGGTGAATCTGAATCGCCTGTTAACTCTTTGAAGTGGAGAGAATAAGTATGAAATGTATGCAGAATATTTATAGTGTACTACTTTAATAATAGCCTGCATTTTTGGTCCTATTAATATTTAACTATTTCTAGAAACTATCACAGCTACATCAAAAGGGATCGACTGGATCTTTTGCTGAATGATTAGAGTTTCCATCTGACACAGATCCAAACTCACATCTCTGCTCCAGCTGATATTTAATCATTTATACAAAGTTCCAGCTCCAAAAAGAAACCCATTTAGGATGCTGCAGTTTACAGGAAAGTTTTTCACATCCTGGGTACATGGCTCTGAACTCAACTCACTGGTTATCTTGGGACTGTCCTCCTCCTGCACTCATTTCTTATGAAAGATGAGAAAGTCTTGGTTTTGGCTCTCTGTATTAGAGTAGTGTGTATATATATTTTAATCTCTAAAAGTATAAAACAAAACCTACTATTCACTCAGCCTTACTGTAAATAGTGAGAAAGGAAAAAGGGTCATAAGGAGCCACAGGGTAGGATCTGCTTGGTTTTCTGTGTCTGCTTCTGGATCTAAGGTTTTGCAACTAAATAATTAATCACCTGTATTTGTCTATTTTGAGAGTACTTGGATGTGGTTTCTTGCTTAAAAATCAAAACCTGTGAGTATTTTGTAAGCAAGCTGTCCTCAGAAAACACGTATCTGTGCTGACTGGGATCACTAACTCCCGTTTCAAATCAGAGACTGAAAAAGGCCACTGAGGCAGCGGTGCTTCCACCCGGAGAGAATATGCTCCTAATTACAGGATGGAAAAGCAACTATGGGCCATGCAGCTTTTCCCGCCTACACAGCAGTGGTAGTCAGCTCTAAGTTAGGCTCCACAAGGGTGATATGACATGTCAGAAATAAGCTGTGGTGACTGGATAGCTGTCAAACATTGCCATGTGCTTTCAGTCAGGTAACTGAGGACAGACCAAGCAGGACAAGGCAGCTAGATCTATGGTTTCTGAAAGAAACAGCATTGAAGTCAAAACTTGAAGTACTTGATAGCTGACCCCATGTACGGCAATCAGGAAAGAGTAGGCAATATTGTCAAACAGGGCTCTGTAGCTGGGACACAACTCCTCAGTAGCAGAGTAAGGACTTAGAGAACGACACTTGGGAACTCACCATTTTTTGCCACCTTTTTTGGAAATCTCTGTTGTTCAAGTCTTATATATTCAGTACTGAATTAAAGCATACCTCGAGACAGCATGTGGATAAGGAAAGATGTCACGCAGGGTATTTATGGTAAATGGCACTGAGACTGAAGAAGGGAAAGTTAGCAGCAAAGCCCTGTTTGTGGACACAAGAGGAAATTTCAAAACAACTGAAAGGAAGTTTAGAAAGATGAGTATTATTAATGAGAATTTGCCAAAGGCTAATCAGCAATGTTCTGCTTCTCCTGCTACTTAGATAACCAGTTAGATATCCTTGGCCTGCATGTGTCTATGCTGTAATGTCAGAAGTTACTGAACATCTCTCTTCGATCAAAGACAACTCATTCAATCCACATTAAACACTTCTTTTTGAATCATAAAAAACAACGGGCCTCATTCTCTGATCTTCTAATTCCACTTGCTGTAACGTAGTTTTGCTAATGCAAACCACAGGATCTGTCAAGTTTGGCCTACAAGTAAGAACTAATTTCCCTACTCAAGGTACAAAGCGAGCAAGAGCATTCTTTGCAGAGTTCTGTTGCACAGCGAGATGTCTGTCCTCCCACGTGACAGCCTTGTACAGCTGGGGGACAGCACTGCTCCAGCCATGTTCCTACTGCAAGGTGCACAGAGGATGAGGAAGAAGAGGGGAGACATGCCGGTGTGAGGGCCAGGAGCTGGCTGGTAAGGTGTTGTACTGATGGCAATGGCAGCATCAGTGAGCTTTCCTCGTTACGTAATGTCATCTCTCACTCTCAGAAACTGAGAAGTATAGAAGTGGAGTAGAAAGCCAAGCTTCACAAGTGTGTCAGAGGTCCTCAAGAATGCAAGGGCTTGATGTTATATAGGTCAGTATGGCTTCAGATACAGTGTGAATGTGTAACATTAAAGAAGAGACACACAGAGTACCTACAAAGGAAGAAGACAGGTATTTTTCCACATTCTGCTGCAGCGGGTTCTGTTCCATAGCTTCCACTTATTGTTTTTATCTTACGATATGCCACTGGAACACGCTGACATGCCTAGTAAAAACAGTTGTTAAGGAATTATGTTTTACTCAACATACCTGAAAGTGTTGTATCTTCTGGAGTTTCTGAAGACAAATTAATTGTATCTTTATGTCACCGTGAAGGATAACTTCATATCCCTATTCTGTTGTCAATGCAAAATGTTCTGTGATAATATATAATTATGTCTGAATTTGATGACTTAAAATAATCTTCACAGCAGTTCAGTTGTAAGAAACAAGAACTGGGACAAATCCTGAGAGGTCAGGAGGGACCATGTATGTATCAGTGCTGGCAGGAATTGATAGTTAGGATAAGGAAGATCTTTTTAAGAGCTGAACGGCTGATTTTCCTAATTTGAAAAAAAAAAGAAAAGATGAAGATTTGTTATTCAGATTTTTACTACTGTCAGAAATGGGGAAATAAGGAAGGCTATGTGGTATGCTCCCAGCAGATGAGCTGGAATTCTATTTCCATGTATGCTGCCAACAAAGGGAGATACACAGTCCTTCAGTCATCCAAGCGAAGCTTTACAATCATTGCCTGCGTATTTCAGAGAAGTATTCTTCTATCTAGCTGCCTGGACACCCGGCATTGCCTGATGCCTGATGGTTACATCAGGACGCCTAACTATTACCCTGCATTGCCCTAATATTCTTTTCTTCTCCTCATTTTCTCCTCAAGAGACAAATACCAGGTTTTCATAGCGACGGGGTTTTGCTGGCCTGCACGGACAGATGAAAAGATCAAGCCTGAGCTCGCAGAAGTGTGTGTTTTTTTTTTGTTTGTTTGTTTTTTTTTGCACCAACACCTATATTTAGGCACACAAATAAGCGGCGTGTTTGTTCCAGAGCACCTGTCATTTGTTCAGCACAAGGCAAGGTACCTATTTCACCAATACACACTCATGTGTTCGCTGGCCCAGTCTGCGCCTTCTCACCACGTACCTTTGAAAACACGCTTCTGCCCATCCAAGGCAGGCAGCTATCGGCAGGTGTGTAAACGCACGTGGTTCTGAGGTACTCGATTATGTAAAAATCATCAGAAATCAGCAAAAAGGTGCTCTGGACAGGTCTGGCCACAGTGACGCGCAAACCTCGGCGGTTATGGGGCTGTTCTGACAACTGCTCCAACACGGGGCCACAGAGCGCAGCTCGTCACTCCGCTTCTGGCAGGTTTTTGATTGTGAGCGGCTTTAGCAGCAAGGAGGAGTGATACACAGTGACACGCGGCCCACGAAGACTCAGTTTCGTGGTCCCCGACCCCCCAAAAGCCCAAGAACAATAAAAAACAAGAGACCGCCCGAACTCATCGAACTGCTTAACGGTAACCGCGCACGCGCCCCGCCACCCGCCGCTCCTCCGGCGCCTGCGCAGTGCCAGGAGAGCGGCGCGGCGGGTAGGGCTGAGCGACGCATGCGCGGCGGCGGCGGCTGCTTAGGCGGGGAGGCGGCGCGGGTAGACGGGGTGGCCGCTTCCTCCCATTTAGCGGCGAGGGAGCGGCGGGAGCGCGTTCGGCTGGCTGCGTTGTGACGCCGGGCGGCCGGAGGGGACTGCCGGCGGGGGGCGGGGGGAGCCGTTTGCGCCGCGGCCGCCGCTGCTGCTGCCCGCTCCTCCTCCTCCTCCTGCTGCTCGGCGGAGCGCCCTCCACCCCGCCCTCTCCCCGCCCGGGACCGAGTGTGGTGGCCACAAAATGGCGGATGGGGAGCTGAACGTGGACAGCCTCATCACTCGGCTGCTGGAAGGTGAGCGTCGAGCCGCCGCGCGGGAGGGTGGGGGGGCGCCGGCGGGAAGCGGGCGGATGGGGCACGGCGGGAGCCGGGCAGCACCTCCCTCGGGCCTGGGGGGCGCCTGGGGGGCTCAAGGCGGCTCGGGGGTTTCCAGCGGCCGGGCCGTGCCCCGCGCAGCTCCTCTCAGCGGGGAGAGGACGCTGCGGGGGTACGCGGCGGGGCTGGGAGGGGGGAGCCCCGCCGGCCCCGGGTGGGGCGGCCGCCCGCCTTTAAAGGCATCGGAAAGGCGGAAAAGGCGCTGAGGAGCGGTTCCCGCCGCCGCAGTTGCCCTCTGGGGGAGGCTCGGCTGCGAGCGGGGGGCGGCTGGGTCGGTCGCAGCCTTCCGGGTCTGAAATCGCGTTGGGGAGCGGCGTTAGGCGTGGGGTTGTGTGGGAGCGGCGGGCTGGCGGCCCTCTGCCTGTGCTCGGCGCGGCGCTGCTCAGGGCTGCGGTGGGTTTTGTGCGGGCTTCCCTCAAAATGAGGAGGGAAGGCGAATCCGTCTTTCTGGAGAAGCCGCGATACTGTCAGTGGCGTTTTCTTGCTCTTGTAAGTTGTCTCGAGTGTTCGGTCTCCGCAGGCCTCTTCTCACGTAGCTCATCCATCCCGCATGCAGCCCGTGCCCCGTGTGCTGTACGCGCGGCTACGCGCTCTTCACTCACTGGCTTGCCACAAATGGAGATGGGAGCCTCGTGTACTCACATCGCTTTGCGGAAGGCTTATGTAAAGAAATGTATGGAGTACGTGCTGTCCTGGAATGGAAACAAGTTTGCTAAGTCTGAAAATTCTTTGTAGCCGAGTTACAGCCAAGCAGAGTTTGTAGGACTCTCAGCTTTTTTGGTGATTGTTATCCTTTCTGGAGGTGAAACTGTAAATTAAAAGCAATAAAAAACATTGTTTTAGAAAACATGAAGGCGTTGGGCAATTGCACTCATGTTTGTGTTACAAGATGCATAGTGTAGCGTAGTATGGAAAGAACCTGCGGCTGTTATCAGTCGGAGTTTATCTCTGATCACTACTACAGATAAGCTCCCCATTTTCTGCATGTTGAAATCCAGCTTAGTAGGTAGGCGTAAGGCAAGCTAAGCAGTAACCTATTAAACATTGACTTTTTATTGTACCTTTTTTTTTGGGGGGGGGAGCTGGGGGGAAACTTCCTAACATGCGTATGTATGGTGTTGTGGGTTTTTGGCTGCCTTTTTTGTCTTATTTATGGAAAGAGGCTCTTAAAAAAAAAATAAAATAAATATGAGAGCTACTTTTCCTCTCTGCCCATCTGGTAGTTGCTTAAAAATAGAATGTTTTAAGGTGATTAAGACCTTTAAAATACATACTTGTTACCTTTTGCATATACCATAAATGCTTGTGTTGCAACTCTCTAGCTCTTTGGGTTATTACTGGCTGTACTGAGACTCAGCAGCCTCACCTGTGCTTTTCATTCCATTGCAATTTAATTTCTAAGGATATGCGTATGTCATTTCAGAAATTAGTAAATGAGTTTTTGTGATAGCTTTGCATCTGTTTGTCAGCCAGTTCATCTCTTTGAGCAGAGGTGAGGAGGATTCTTCGTGGAAACGGGATAATTTTTCATGGTTTGTCCCTTACTAACAGTAGAAGGAGCACTTTGTATGTGAAAAGGAATAGTTTCTTCCAGGTTTCACTTGAAAGAAAGAATAAAAGTACGTTGCGTGCGGACTTTCATGTAACATCTTTTATTTGTTTTACTGCTAATGTACAGTATTTTCAGCTGCAGTTTGAATAACAGTGTTTCCACAGTGAAGCCTTTTCATGCAGCTGGCAGCTCATGTTACAGAGCTGATGCTGTTGCTTAGCTGACCTGCACCAATACACAGTGCGTGTCCCTCCTCACACCGCTTGCGCAGAACAGTTCCTATCAGCTTCTATCTCTGGAACAGTCTTTAAGAAGTAAATTCTTTGTCTCCATTACTACCACTTCAATTTTGACTAAAACAACGAGGAAATGTGGCTTCTGAGCTGTTAAAAAAAAAACACAAAAACTGCATTGACATAATCAATAGTATTTTTAATGATGTGTTGGTGTGCTGTATGCCTGTGGTCCTTCTGGTTACTTGAGGCGAAATGGATGGTATTCAGTTTCAGCAGCAGTCTACAATTGTCTGAGGCTGCACATAAATTTGAAAGACAGTAAGTGCATATCAAAAGCTGTAGCCCGAGCCTTCCCTGCTGTAGTTGGCCTCCTGGTTTGTGACAGCTGTTCCTGGGCTGTGAGGCTAGCTAGCCTGAGTTCTTGCGTTCTTAATTACATTTCTTGTAACTGTTTTTACTGTGGTTGCTCAAGACCACTTGTCTTCTGGGTTATATAACACCTTAAACTTGCCTTTTGATTGCAGTAGATCATCTTACCCTGCATGTGATTCTTCTTGTTTGAGACGTCAGTATGAGGTGGCCTGTGGCTGGGCTGCTTGGGAGAATTTCTCAAGGACAAACTGCTAACGCTCAGCAGATGCGCATGCATGCTTACCCTGAACGTGTAGTTGGGATCCTTGGAGTGCTCGAGGCCAGACTGATTCGCTCTGGAGTTAAATTGGGGACAGTTTTCAGAAAGGCTCAGCTGAGCCATAGTCTAATGCTTGATGATAGTCTCCTAGGATGTTGGTTTATTTCCATCTTCTTGCATATACTGAATACTAATCCTTTTTATTCCTGAATTCACTGCTGGTTTAATGAATGGTAAGAGCTTGTTTTGCAATGACTGTTAAAATATGTCTGGTACTTGTTTACTTGCTAGAGATGGTGCTTCTAGATTTGTGCCTGATTGATTTTGTGGATACTTTTGGCTTATTGTAAGGTAAGTTTTGGTTCAGAAATAGCTCATAAAAGATTCTACAAAGATTTAAAAGTCATACAACCACAGTTTTCTTTAGCTGAAATACTTTGGAACTGATGAGGGACCACAGAAGTGAACACACTGAATTAGTTTAGAGTTTTTCTTAAACAGGTATTCATAATTCTAGGCATGGATCAGGCTTAGTTGCACTATAGTATGCAAAAAAGATGGTCATATTCTTTTTAAACATCCAATGTGCTGTTTTCTTGGGGTTTTTTTGTTGCCTTTTTTCTCGCTTTCTCAGCTATGCCATCTGGTGGATGGATCTTCCCAGCCCATTCTATCTATAGACAGTCCAGGATTATGAACACAGAAGATGTGGAACGTGCTGTATTTTGCCCCATCTAAGTATACCATATGGCCCTCTGTGGGAAATGCCATGACATCTGAAAAAATGCTGGGCTAGCTTGGTGTACCAGGTTTACATTTAACCCAGGCTCGAAGTGGATTTAAACTTTGCTTATGTATGGAAAAGTTGCTTCTGTGGCAAAGCAGAGATGCTGGAGTAGCTGTGCCTGTTCTTCTAAGGGAGCTGTGGGTGGTGATCATTAGGCTGCCATGTTTATGCTGCTGGGCTTCCTGTTTTTGTGCTCTGTCTCTGTAGGTGAGTCCAGTTGGGCTGGACTTCAGCAGTTTCTATGGCTGGATCTCTGAAGAGGGCTTGCTTGTGAAACGATTGTACAAGACCAAACCCCTTGCTTACCTAAGTCTAGCAACAAACAGTTTGAATTCACTTAATGGAACTTAACATAAATTTGCTCTAAGACAGATTCGTTTTTTTGATGAAGCCAGCTGGCCTGCTCATTTGGATAGTACTGAGTCTACTGGGAAGACTGGGAGATATTTAGCCAGGAGGAGAGTTGTCAAGCTTTGTGTAGATGTGGGGAACGGTTATAGCTTCATTGCTCAGCTAAAGCCATCGTTTTTACATCCACCTTAAGAAAAGCCAATTGTACTGTGATCTCACCATGTAAAGTGATGTCTAAGACATTTACAAGCTTTGTTTTCTTGTTATTTCAGAGATAATACGGATTGTGACAAAGACTGATATTTGAACATGAGTCAATTTTTCAGGTGAAAGGTGAATTTAAATACTTAGGAAATAATTGGGATGTTCTTTATTACTGTTAAATGCTACAGAGTTGTTGGACTAATGCTTCATACTCAGTGAGCTTCAGGTTTGGTTAATATCTCAGTAAATTACCCTACCCAGGCAGCCCGATGGTCAGATAGAGTACCGTAGTGGTGCTGCAGTTCTGTGGACTACAGTGCTGATACTGAGAGAAGCAATCGTAAAGAAGAAAAATGGGTATTAATGATAAGATCACACTGTGGAGGTGAATCTTGAAAGATCAAAGGTTGTTGCCTGGTTTGCAGTGAAATCATTGAACAACCTGGTATTAGGGGGAAAAAAAGAGAACAACATGAAGAGTTCTTGGCAAAGGAATGATTTTTGAAATATTCTCTGTTTCTTTGGAGAGAGAGAATTGTCTGTTCACATTGTATGTTCCTTGGAGAATGTGTATTACATTAAATGGGGAGAAGTGATACAAGGAGATCAGTGTTTGCTGCTGAGTTTGTACAGCAGTGCAGATATGAGCCAGTTCATCCTTGGCTTTATAAGTGCAGGACGAATGAGGTAGTTGACTTGAAAAATGGTACTGTAAGCCAAGAGCCCGGTGTCAAAAAATGTGTGCTGGTGTTCCTTTCTTCTGCCGGGTTATTGTGCTGCTTTAAGCCTACATGATTCAGTAACTGTTTCACTTTAATGCTGCTGCAGAATATTTGTCTTCGTCTTGTTCAGAGGTACAGCTAAATTATAGCATAAAAGAAGGAAGCAGTGCTTTGTTTAATGTAAACAGGAGGATTTTTTAGCCTGAGTATTTTGTCAAATGCTTATGAGTGGCCATTATGAAAGTAGGTACGTAACTTAAAAAAAAAAAAAGACAATAAGTAGTTTAGCAGTGTGGAGTCAAGCATACTATATTTGGCTACAGCTTGGTGAGGTCAGATGGTGTACTCGGAACGAGGTGTGTGTGTAAGGAAATCTACTGTGAACTGCAGCCTGGAGTACTGCTGATGCCATCTGTATCTGGCTTGTGAATTTCATGTAGAAATGGCCCTGTTTACTGCCTTCACATAATGTCCAATGATTTGTCTTTTAGCATAGACTACTTTGTCTTTGTTTTACAGCACTGTCTTCTGTCTTTTGGCAATTTAATACCAGGCTTGCTTGATACAAAGCTTTTGTTTGTCTAGAATCATAGAATCGCCAAGCTTGGAAAAGACCTCCGAGATCATCCATTCCAGCTGTCCACCTACCACTAATATTTCCTCACTAAACCAGGTCACTCAGTACAACATCGAAATGTTTCTTGAACGCCTCCAGGTACAGTGACTCTACCACCTCCCTGGGCAGCCTCTTCCAGCATCTGACCACTTGTTTGAAGAATAAATTTTTCATAATATCCAACCTGGTGTAGCTTGAGGCCATTCCCTCTAGCCCTGTTCTACACAGCAACCATGATATTTAAGTATCTGAGGAATTAGAAGTGCAAAGGTCATCTTAAACCGTAGCTTTCTTAATACATCTTCAGCCATTTTCCTCGTTACTTATCAGGAGTTAGGAAGCTACTCTAATCTGCCCTCACCTGTCTCCAGTCAATAATTTTGTTAGTGCTGCTCTAGAGGAAAAATTAAGTCCAACTTTGAGAAAGAAGCTGATGTTCTGTGTTGCATGAGATTTTAATGCTAGTTTAACCTTGCAAGTAATGTGGAAAAGAGCTTGCCACCCATTTGTGTGTTACTGCACAGTGAGAGGTTTCTTCCTCATACTTTGCTGTTTAGGTGGGGTTTTGGTTCAAGTGTAGCTAAGTAAACACAGTAAACATAGAGCAGTAACAAGTATTAGGGTTACATATTTTGCTTATGGAATGGAGTGACCGCTCTGATCTTATCTTTCAACTTTGGATCCTGCGATGATTGGGACTGTACATCATTAACAATAACTGAGACCATAAACTGTGTGGAACCTTTGTATAAAAAAGCTGGTGGCCCATGAGGAGTGAATACAGCTGGTGAGGGTTTTGATGTAGGTTAAATTGCATACTGTGATGGGCTGATTTGAGTGTCCCCTGGAGCAATTTGAGATAGCTTCTAATGATGGATCTCTCTGAGCATTAATCCTGCTGGATAGTATGAACTTCAGGAATGCAATTTCAACTTCTGGTGAAAGAGGAACACTTAGCTGTTATTTCTCTGGTTATAAACTGAAGGCTTAGACACTCTTTTACTCCGCAGTGATTTTTGTATGACGTTAAATAAATCTTTTTAAAGTGAGCTCATGATCCAACATTGTGTTCTACAGCAAAGCACTTCATCTTGAGGGCATCCAGTGAGGATGCGTGTGTTAGTGGGTTTAGACCTTTTGGTCTGAAAAGTGTTCTTCAGAAAAAACTGGCCCAAAAGCTGGTTCTGTTGGTGTTGAGTCGAGATGGTACACCCTATGAAAGGTGCAGAGCTTTCTTCACTGTGTAGCACGCACAGTAGCTGTTTGTTCAGCTGTGTGCTGCATAGTCAACTGAGCAAAGCTGTGGCATTATTTTGGTTGTGTTACTGTTGTCTGCAGGCTAGTATAAGGATGAAAGCCATTTGGACCTTGGATTTATCGCAGCAGTTCAGAATCATAGCATCACCGAGGTTGGAAAAGACCTCCAAGATGATGATGAAGTGTCTACCTACCATCAGTATAACCCCCCTAAACCATGTCCCTTAGTATAACATCTAAATGATTCTTGAACGCCTTCAGGGACAGTGACTCCACTACCTTTCTGGGCAGCCTGTTCCAGTGCCTGACCGCTCTTTCAGAGAATTAATCTTTTCTTGAGTCTCCCCTAGCACAACTCAAGCCTGTTCCCTCTTGTCCTATTATGTTATGTGGGAGAAAACGCCTATGTCCCTCCCTGCCATTGTAGAGAGTGGTAAGGTTTTCCCTGAACCACCTGTTCTCAAGACTAAACAGTCACAAAAACTTGTATTGTTGGTCCAACTCCGTTTTGCTGCAAAATAGAGTGGATGCTTCTGGTGACAACTATACAACTGAAATAAAGAAAATGTTTTGGGCAAGTAGAGGCTTTGCTTTCCAAAATGAAAGACATTCTAATTCAGGATTTCGGACTTAAAAGCATGAAAAAAGTAACTGAGAACTGTAAAAATGAGCTAGGTAATGTTAGAACATATTTCCAAAGCTGTCAGAACTGTTTTCTCTAACTAACAGGTAATGGTACCTTTAGCTTCCACATCCATTCTCTACTCCTGCTGTTCAGAAGCTGTTCAGGGTTCGTCAGCTATTCCTGAATACTTGGTTGTATGAGAGACAAACAGCTGAACATTCAGTTGCTTGTTGCCAGTCATTAAATGTTCCTGAGTATGTCATAAGAGAATATATGCTTGTGGGATGTTGGTGAAGTTGCGTGCTTGCAGTCTTGTGCTGTGGTTTTTGTTTGCTTCTTATTAAAGATAAGGCTTGACAAATAGAGCTTGGAAATGGTAATTTTGGCAGTACGTTGGCTGGAGCTTCTGCCAGAAGAGCAACTGGCTGCTTAATCCTTGGCTTATCCTCACTCAAGTTCACAGTGGCTGATCTTCCAGCCTGGGGAGCTGTCTAGATTAGGCTTCTTTGTAGTGTCTCTGTACTGGAAGGAAAAGCTGCGCTCCGCTCCCTAGTGCAGTTTACTCTCTGGCCTGGCAAATGTGCGTGCAAAATGGGTGTGCAGGGGAAGATGGAAGTTGTTTCGTAGCAGTGATGTTGGCACCAATATTTTCTCAAACTTGGTAGGAGTGTGTACAGGATCTAATGATGTGCTGAACGTGTGAGTGTTGTCTGATAAACAGGACCCGTGTGGTATTAGAACACAGTCATGCTAAGGACAGCTGTGCATACCATAGCTGATCCAGTAACAGAAGAAACTTCTATTAGTGATAGCACAAAATGAGAGGCTTGGTTACTTAAAGTGAGAGTCACGTCAGAGACAGAGTGACAGACTGACTTAAATGTTTGCCCAACTATATGGGACAGTACCGCAAAAGTAACAAAACTCACAGAACCTCCAGTAGGCAGTTCTTAGACCACTTTGCTTGGTGTTGCAATGCTAGAAAGCGTGGCAGCCTTACAAAATCTGCTGGTCTCTGGCATGAATTTGGGAGGATGCTGGCAAACAAAGCCAACAGACAAACAAAAACCCCTTCTTAGTATAGAAGTTTCGTTCCTGGCACTGCGACTCACATCTCGAATTACTGGCTCCTGTTGTTACTGAGGCTGCTTACCAACAGTTGTGTAGGTGCTGAGACACTTCAGTAGTAATTAGAGTAGGTTTCGATTACTGTAGGAACTATTGTGCTAAAACAACAGCTTTGAAATAGAACGTGTACAGTGATGTTTAATTCCTTGTTCTCCACTAGGTTGTTAAGCTTTAAGCTCCTAGCAGTAAAGTTTTACTCTGGCATTGCGCTATGCATGCAGGATTGAGAGTTAGAAGAGGAGTTGCTGTCCCTGCTACAGATTTTTGTGTAGGTCAGCACGTGTTTGCTGTGTCTGCATCACAGCGAACTAATTGGTACCTATTACTGAGGTACTGTTCCTCTTCTGGGTAAACAGCAACCACTGGAAATGATTGATTTTCCCAGTGCTGTTACGGCCTTCTGTGAGGTGCATGCATGGTGAAATTTGTGTCTGTTGCTAGTGTGTTTAATAGTTGTTTCCTATAGCGATTTGCAAAGAAGTCTGAAAAACACAACTTATACTCTTGATCCAGTTCTCATAACTTCCTTTTAAATCAGTTCTTGAGGAGTTGTCTTTTGAAAAACTAAATATGGTGAGAGATGCTCTTACTTACATTCCATACAGCGCCTGGCTGAGCCAAGGAAACGTAAACAGAATTCTAGTTGTAGTGTAAGCGGGTGAAATGTGTGCTTAGTTTTGCTTGCCTGTTTGTGCCAGGGCAGTGGTCCAGCTCTTCAGATGCCTGGCTGGGTAACCTTTCAGCACCTTGAAGTGTGAGTCCAGTGGTGTGCTGAGGCTTCTGAGGTCGCAGTAGCTTCTTATTTTTCACTGTTATTTGTCTTATTGACTATGGGGATTATGGGAGAGAACTTGCCTCTTTAATATATTATTGATGACGTTTACTCATGAATGCCCAGGCTCTGCTTCTTCCAATGTTAGTGAGCTTGTGTGTTCTGCAGAGCTGCTGCTGATTCCGATGGACAGGCCTTTGTAAAGGCTCAGGGCTGTTCCCTTCCCTGGGGCTGCCCGTAACTGCAGTCACCAGGCTTGTTGTCTCCCACTGACATGCTCAACATAGTTTTAGAAGCTAGGTTTATTTGGAGAACCTGTGTCTAGTAATGAGTTGCCAATCTGTGGGCTTCCCTGTTAAGGGGCTGCAGCATGTAAGGCTGTATTGTAAAAGGTCAGGAACTAGTGCCATGACTGGCTGTGCTGTGGCAGTTGGCTGATGTGGAAGTCATGAGCTGCATGTTCAGTATGTGTTCTAGTGCAGAAATCCAGCAGCACTTAATGGCTTAATCCTGCAAAGCAATCGTTCCAGGTTTAAACCTCTCTTTTTCAAAGGGAGCCCATGCAGGTGTTCTAGGAAATACTGATTGGATCAAAGTTAGTGTTATGAGTGCCTTCCTTGAACTGCAGCCTCAGTTTTGATCTTTGTGCTTTGTTTGGGGCTATTTATGGAAACATCAGTGTCATCTATGGTGGGATTTCCTGGGCTTGAGTTCCAAAACTGGACTGGGTGTAATATGTGTGCAATTAAGTCACTTCTTGGTTTTAATCCTTATTACATGGCTTCATTTTGGTGTTGCAAAACATTGGCAGTAGTTAAATACAGCAGAAAACTTAAATGCTTATCAGGAGGGTTTAAAGGAAAGGAGACAGTAGAGTAGAATGTGGCAGACAAGCTAGTTAGGCTGAAGAAGCATGGAGTAGGACCTTGACGTTATAGGCATCAGACAACCATGGGTTTAAAATTAAACATAACTACCTCAGTAAGAGTAATTAAACTGTTAAGACTGTGCTCTTTTCAGGTGGGAATGTTGTTAGGTATAGTGACAGTTTGTTGTGTCTAGCACAGTGAGTTGCAGGTCTGCGAAAGGCAGTTCTATAAGCTACTGGAGTGCAAGTATCTGAAAAGCATGGAGGTGTTTAGAAGATTTTGGTGCCCGCAGATTGAGTAGTCAAATCCTGTGCAAAGCTGTCGAGATAGATGCCTCTTCAGCCCCAAAGGGGTTATTGGCAAGAAATAAATCTAAGTGCATCATGTTGTAGGCATTTGAGATGCACTGCAACTGAAGCCTATGTGCGTTTGTTTTCCAATCACTTTGTGTCTTAATTGTCTGCCTTTGTATTTTTTTTAACGTGTCATTCTTCTCTCATTAAGATGTTAGATTATGAAGAAGTTAGTGAAAGCTGTCTGCTTTCTCTGATGTAGTTAGAGGAAGGCGTGTGACTTACCATATGGTAAATGTCACATGGAGTCATTTGGAGTCACATGTCACATTTGGAGTTTCCCTCAAAGAAGTTTCCCCGTGGTGCATCTACAAGCCTTGTTCTTGTGGGATTCTAGTGAGCAATGTATTACCACTGCAGATAAGCTGGCCTTCCTTCTATTACTGCATTCCTGCTGGCTGTCCAAAGATGTAGCTTCACATCTTCTCTTCCCTGCTTGAAGTACTAATTCTTTTTTTGCCTCTTCATCTCTTCTGCAGCTGCTTAACCTTAATTAAACAAGTGATCTGGTTTCTATTTATTTTAATTAAAAGAGACAAACAACGCAGCAGTGTTGGCCTATCAGATATGTGCTGGGAGAAGTATGCAGTGATAGGCAGGGCAGAGCTTTCTGATCTTAACGCTTTGGACTTCAGTTCTAGGTGACTTAGGACAAGTTGTTTCCTCTTATATCCTTTCTCCTCCATGTAGAACGTAGATGGTAGTGATCTACTCTATGTTGGCTGAGAGCTGAGCTGCAATAAAAAGAGTTGTATTCATTTTTGCTCTTCTGTTAGCATGTTTTGTAAGACTTACTGAAACTGCAGCAAATATTTTTAAGCCAAACCTTACTATGTTAGAGTTTGGAAACACAATTTGGACTGCTAAAGGTTCATACCACTTTTTCTTACAGCTACTACTGTGGTTTAATGCTGAGTGGTGCTCCATGTGAAGCGGGGGGCAGAACATGATGCTAACCTGTTGTAGACACCGCTGTATTCTGTGCTATTAGTTTGCATGTGATTGTTAGTTTATACTAACATGCAGAATTGAGCCACCTCAGCCAAAGTGTAGATGTTTGTTCTGTTTTGCTGCCTCACGTACACATTAGAGCCTCTGAGAGAAGAATCATAGGTATTCATGGAAAGAAGCAGCTGCAGGTAGGCTTGCCAGAGGATGTTAGTCGGAGTGCAGTGGGAATGTTTTTGCAAACTTTAGTATTCGGTATGGATAGGAACACTTGGCTTGTGGCTATAGGAATTCGATTTCAAGCTAGCTGAATGTCTGTTTGGACACTGAGGTTCCCATAACTCAAGATCCATTACGTATGAACGAAGATTTTTCTCAACACAGACTCAGTTTAACATGATGTTCCTTCTAGGACAATTTCAGCTGCTAAAAGCACAAACATACCTGTCTTTCCTTTGTATGTAGCTCACCTTGTTGGACTTAGTTGGCCTGGATCATTTTGTGCTAATGTGTTTGATATTTCCATTCTCAAGGTTTTTTTTTTCCTGCTGTGAATACTCCAGCGTAATCTGATAATTCATTTAAACACTTTTTTGGAATTGCTTTTTATCCAAATATAGACGAAAGCAAGATCTGAATTGCTGCTTTCTGGGACCGTGACTATTAGGGATGCATTCAGAGCTTAAGCACAGGTTGCCACTAATCAGAGTGTAATTTTAGAACTGGCTGGAATATGCAATTCCCACATTTAGTAGATAAGTTGATGTGTGCTGTTCTTTTTATTGGGTACAGACTTCAAACACAGCTCATCTGCACTTATCTGTTGTTAGGCATCTGTGTGCCAGCATCTTAATTGTTAAACATCTCATTTCAGTACGAGGATGTCGTCCTGGGAAGATTGTTCAGATGACAGAAGCAGAAGTTCGGGGCCTGTGCATAAAATCACGAGAAATATTTCTTAGCCAGCCTATTCTCCTGGAACTAGAGGCACCGCTGAAAATCTGTGGTATGTAAACTTAATGTGTGTATGTGTTATGTAGGTCTGTTGGTTTAGCTGGATGCTAACTGAAATGGAAGGAGAAGCTGAAGAAGATACTGAGATACACAAATGACCTTGACTTGAGCAATACAGATTGGTGATTGAGGTCTTCCCAATCTTAAACGTCATTTTCAACATAGATTGGATTTGGTCATGAACAGGCGGCTAACATTTCTCTTGGTGCTGTTTAGGAGCAAGTGCTGATGGCGGTGAGAGCTGTGTGCATTCTCTTCTAGTGCAGATTTTGCAACCTGTCCCTTGTACTTCCTAAGGGCCGCTTGCACAGAGCTGCTACTGTTTGGATCGTTACCTCAAAGCATTTTAAACATAAGTAGTAAATGTTTGCTGTTCTTGTTCCCTTCATAGCAGAAACTAAAGGAAGATCTTCATATAAGATGAAATGGAGTACTTTACTAGTCTGTTTGAAAAGAATATTGAAGAAAGCATTGTTAGTCTTTCAACTTAAGGAATTTTAATTTGATTTTTTAACATGTAAAACATATCACAAACTTGATATCAAGTATCATCAAACACTGTTATCAAATACAAGTAAAACTGTGTTCTTACTTCCCTAAGCCTTTAGAATATGCAAAACTCCTTCAAAAAATGTACTGTTAATAGGTGTGCATGCATGTTTAACTGTTACTAAAGCATTGTAAATGTTTGCTTGTGATCATGCTTCAAGTTATTAACAGCATACACATCCTTGAATTTGTCTGCTTGAAGTACAATAGAATTAAAACTTTCTGGCAGAGCAATTGTAGTGATATGCTGTACATTTAGAATATTAGCAATTATTTAAGAACAAACATAACACTAATGGCAAAGTCACTTTTAAATGACTGATTGCTTGTTTGAGTATGGGGGAGGGAAGGAACAGGACCGGCTTGCCTAATGACATAATTTTGAAGGTAAATCTGGCTTTACTACATTTTATTTAAAGTGTGACGAGAGACTGGTGTCATCTGATTCCTAGATAGAAGAAAATTGGGATACTTGCATACAACCTTAATATTAAGTTAAATCGGCAGAGTATAATTAGGCTCCTTTTAAACTGAATTAGTTTCTCACTTGTTTAAATCTAGACAGCTCAGAAGGCTCTTAAATGTACAATAGTAGGGGTAGCAAATGCACAGTTACATAAGAAGTTTATTTTTTAAACTGCATGTTAAACAAAGTGATAGCACCTGGAAGTGTCAGGTGTATCTAAATTAAACATTAGAGAAATTGTCAAAGATGTATTTATTTAGAAGTGGAAGAGTGGTGATGGCTTTCACCAGAAGCACAATGCGCTGCTGTTCTCCTTTGAACTATGGTTTTAATGTGTTCAGGTAGTGCTTGAGAAATCGTTATAGAACTGTCTTTTCTTGTAATCAGTTCTGTTCAAAATAAGCTTTTACATCTTGAATGGCTGTGTTCTACCATAAGATAGAAGATATTCTTATGTAAATGTCCATTTTAAAATAGCTGTACTTTTTACTCTGATATGTTTCAACTTGTGCCCATATGAAGCTGTATTTTAAATGATCAAGTGCCTGCAGTGGAATAATATTAGATGCTTTGGTCACTTCACGGAATAGTTCCTACAGAATGTTCTTTCATCCTTGGTCCTTTAATCCCTTTATCGTGTGTGTAACAGAAAATAGTTTCAGACAATGAACATCAAGTATTTCCATAGTGTATTTACTTTGGTGACGAGTACTTCTAATGGTGATGAAGTTTGGTGTGTGTTAATTGAATAGTTCTGGAGTACTGGATTCAACACCATGGTGACATGTTGATGAAACCTGTATGATTTCTGATCTTGACCTGGAGATTTCTAAATATCAAGTGGAGTAGAAATTCTTCTTGTAGTGTATGCATAAATGATTTTAGCTGGTAGAACTTCAGAGGGCCTGCATTTGGCTAGTAGATAATGTTCATTATTAAAAGGAAAGTGGGTTGTAAGTCCCCTCCTTGAGCAAGAAATAGTTAAAAGCATTGTCTGCTGAAAGAAGACAGTATAGAGTTTCTCATGGAAAGATAAAGATGAATAAAGCATCAAGTCACTGCCGGAGTACACAGCTCCACACAAGATGTGAAGGTCTTTTTGTTTGGTTTAAGATTCTGAAACAAGTTGTAGGCATATGGGTGGGGACATCTTGTTTGTTAATTTTGCTTGTTTGTTGTCGTCATGGAAGCTAGTTCTCTACTGGAGAACTACTAGGCTTAATAAAGACAGGCATTTTGCCACAGAACAAACAGCACAATTGAAAATGTATTAATGACATGCTTAGTGTAAGGGATCAAGAGGTAGTCTGTATTAGCAGCATACAGCTTTTATTCAAGGTTTCTTAGGTATTGTGCCGCATCCAGTCACTTTAACGAATTCTACAGTCAGCTGAAATATATATCACATCTCCTGTACGTTACTGTAGAGCTTTGGTATCACCTTTGACCTTACGGGCAGCTTACAGGTAGTTACTTCTGCCTAGTTTGATGTGCTGTGCTGTGGTGTTTTAATTGCTGCACAGAGCCATTACGTGGAAAGCCATGTTAATTTTAAAACTGGCAATGTGATGAGTAATGTAATTGTTACTGTTCCTAAGACACTTCTGCAGATTTGAGTATCGTGTAAGAGCTATCAGTCTTTGAGTCTCTGTACTATTTACAATAAATTATTGCATCCAGGGAGTTGTCCTAAATGCCAGAGAATGGGAATCTTAGTACAGTGATGTTATCAAAGGACAAGCAGCTGACTTGTGAAAATGCTTACTGCCGGCATAATGTTCAGTTTCTCTCCAGTGAATGTAGATCCAGTACTGATCTGTTTTTGCAGTAAGTCATGTGACTTAATCCATTGGCTTCCTAGCCATTTAACTGTTACATTAATGATTGTCTTTTTAATTTCTCCAGACGAGAGCATGATTAGAAAGTTTAAGCATAGTTTGAAGAGCTTCTTCAGCTTTGGCTTTTCAGATTTTCATGGATTGTCCTAACTGACTTAGCAGTTCTGTGAATAGTGACTTAGTTGCATTTATAAGTCCTTGGTTTTGTAGTGTAACATAGTTTTCACTTTTCTGATGCCCATTGTCAGTCTGTTTTTAAGGGAGAATGTTCATTTTTTTTACCATCCCATATTAAGTAATTGATTTAAGTTCTTGATGTGTCTACTAATCCTTGGTAAACTTCTTGTTATTCAGGTGATATTCACGGTCAGTATACAGATTTGCTTAGACTGTTTGAATATGGAGGATTCCCACCAGAAGCGAATTATCTTTTCCTTGGAGATTATGTGGACAGAGGCAAACAATCTCTGGAAACAATTTGCCTACTTCTGGCATATAAAATCAAGTACCCGGAGAACTTCTTTCTCTTAAGAGGAAATCATGAGTGTGCTAGCATCAACCGGATCTATGGATTCTATGATGAATGTAAGTTAAACCTACTTCTTCTGAAAGCCTGATGTATATTAATACTGTGTTTTGGAAGTACTTATAGTAATGACTCGTGATTCATGTGCTGTAAGAATTCCAGTGTTCTGTGAACCTGCTTTGAAACTTTCTGGAAGTGCATATCAAAAGAAGGTAAAACTTAGAATTATTTTCTGTTTTGTTGTCCTTGAAATGGTATTGTAGGAGTCTAAGTGTACTCAGGTTTCAGAAATAAAGCTGTGTGTAGACAGCTTACATCCTCGATCAGGTTGTGATATATATATTGTAGGTTGGCTTTAAGAAAATAGTTATCTTTTCCTAATCTCTCACACTGTTCTTGTAGGTAAACGGAGGTTTAATATTAAGCTCTGGAAGACCTTCACAGACTGCTTTAATTGTCTGCCTATTGCAGCCATTGTGGATGAGAAGATCTTCTGCTGTCATGGAGGTAAATGGATGACTACTTTTAAAGGCTGTGTCTAACCTGTTCTTTGGATTAATATTAGATTGAATGGATGTGCATACATGATGTTTAGCTGATGTATATTGTCTGCAACGGTTGTTGTCTTGCATTTTTCTGTACGTCTGGTAGCCAACAGATGTTATGTTTCTCAGTCATAAATGACCACTTGTGTCAGAGGGGCAAGCATGTCTAAGTATTCCTGTCAATATATATCCCTCTTTGGAGGATTCTGAACATGAGAATTCATGCCTAATTTTTGCTTCATGACTTGCTGTGAAAGCTATTTACTGATGCATAGCAGATACTGGAATCCCTAGCTGTGAAGTGAAAGGAAAAGCTTCACAAGTAACCCCAGCTCTGTGGTCTTGGCCTCTTCAGCTGGTTTTGTAAGATGTTGGTGGGAGAGACCCCTGAGACCGCATAGTCTGGTCAATCTAGCCTGGTGCTTGAGTTTAGGCATTGACATCAGATTGGATCGATCATGGCTCCATCTGACTCCAAGGGACGTTGACTGTTGGAAAACATACGTTCTGGGCACCAGTGCTGCACAATTTTTGTAGTGGGAAGAAATGTGTTTGATTTGCAAGAAGGCTGTGACTTCTTCCTATCCTGGGACTCACTCACTCTTCTTTGTCAAAGGAAACACCCCATGTTTTTCTGGGCGGTGATACTTAGAGGATTCTGGGACCTTTTAGAGTACTGTTGCAATTTAAACAATTGACAGTGCTTTCAAATTACTTCTGTAGTAGCAAGAAGTATCACACTGTCTTCCATCTGTCTTTGCAACAACCTTCTTTATGTAGCAGCTTGATCCAGAAATGGTGTGGTAGGTATCAGATCTGCATAGCCAAGGAGGTTATTAGAAACAACTGGTAGCAAGAGCTCTGCAGAAACTTAGAGTTTGATTGAACAGCTCCACTAGAATTTAGAAATAATGTGTACCCAAAATTCCTGTGCAGATTCCTCTGAACTGTGATATTACATTGATGACTGTTGCCTTGCCTTTATTCAAGTACCTCTATGAGGATTGTGCCTGTATGGAATCATCCAGCCTACACTTGTATCATGTATTGCCTGCTACTATAAGCTTAGTCTTAAGCATAACATGCTTTTAGGTGTTAGCTTTCCTTTGTAAATCCAAAACTAATACAGTGATAGACAACTGAGTCTATAGCAGCTTCCAGGTGGCACTGATGTGTTGGAGAAATTACTTGTTTTCTCCATTGAAGAGTGGGGGTCTTTTTTTAACTGGTTCTTGTCTTAGGAGTTAAAGGTCATAATTACACGGAAGATTTGGAGGTTGCTCTGAAAGTAATGCCTCCTATTTTTTTTCCATGGAAACTACAGCAGATGCAAAAAGCACTTGATAGAGCAAATTCTCAGCTATGAAACACTGTTTTTCAACACAGCGCCATTAGCTACATATTCTTGCCAGCAATGAACAAGAGCCTGCATGCTGCACTTGTTTAAAATAAATAAAAACCTGCACCAGTGAAGGTGACCCCATGTTGCACTGCAGGAACAATACTGTCATAGCAAAGAAAATGTCTGTGTTGTCCATCTTTCATCGGCCCAAAAAGATGGAAATTGGAAGATGCCAAATCTGGGCTACATAATGGGTATTGTGGGACAGTCCAGCCAAGATTGCCACTGTGGAGCAATGGTATGGAGCCTGGCATAGTCGTGTTGCAAGCAGAAGTTTTTCTTCTCTCGCCTGACTCTAGAAGTTGGAGCCTTTAGTTTAGTCTGCATTGTGATGCAGCAGAGTTGATGTGGTTTCTCCAGTTTCCAGGAAGTCCAGGAGGATCACCCCTTTCCTATTTTTAAAAAACCAATGCACTTCACTTTACCTACGGAGAGCTGCATTTTGAACTTTATCTTTGGAGAATTCATGTCACCACACCATGGACTGCTGTTTTGACTGCTGCTCATAGTGCACGTCTTGTCATCACTAATGACATGATCCAGGAAATGGTCACCTTCAGCCTAGTATTTGTTCTTTCTGGTCCTGTGAGAGTGTTCATAGGAGCCACCTGGTGCAAACTTTGCCATATTTCAATGTTTTCACCGTCACTTCCACTGCACTGAAACCAGTATTTAGCTCTGTATGCATTTTCCCTGGCTGTAGTCCAGCAATTCACGTGGATGAGCTGATCCAAGGTACTCTTCGGTTTTGTGGTGTGACAGCTGTGCGTGGCTGTCTGGAATGTGACTTGTCTTTCATGACACTGTTGCCACTGCTGAAAAACACCACTCATTGCCTCGCTGTGCTAACATCCACTGGTCTCCATAAATGTTCAGTGAGTGTCAGTAGGTGCCCTTTTTTACCATATGGAGGAATTCAGTGACATACCTTTGCTTTACATGTGAAATCTACTGAGTGCACCTTCAAGAAGCTTGCAGATGCCACTAATCTGAGTGATACAGTAGACACACCAGAGAGAAGGGATGTCATCCAAAGGGACCTGGGCAGGCTTGGGAGGTGGGCCCATGCCAACTGCATCAAGTTCAACAAGGTCAAGTGAGAAGTCCTGCACCTAGGTTGAGGCAATCCCAAGCACAAATAGAGGTTGGGTGGAGAATGGCTTGAGAGCAGCCCTGACGAGAGAAAGATCTGGGAGTGTCAGTTGATGAAAGATTCAATATGAGTCAGCAACATATGCTTGAAGCCCAGAAGGCCAACTGTATTCTGGGATCAAGAGAAGCATGACCAGCAGATTGAGGGAGGTGATTCTGCCCCTCTACTGTGCTCTCCTCAGATCACACCTGCAGTATTGCATCCAATTCTGAGGCCCTCAACAGACAAAGGACTGTGAGCTGTTGCAGCAGGTCCAGATGAGGGCCACAAAGATGATCAGAAGGCTAGAACACCTCTTCTGTGTGGGCAGGCTGAGAGCTGGGGCTCTTCAGCCTCAAGGAGAGAAGGCTCTGAGGGGATCTTACAGCAGCCTTCTTCTATTACCTGAAGGGAGCCTGCAGGAAAGCTGGGGACAGACTTCTTCTAAGGGCGTGTAGTGATTGGATGAGGGGAAATGACTTTAAACTGGAAGTGGGTAGGTTTATCCTAGATAATGGGAAGAAATTCTTTGCTATGAGGGTGGTGAGACTCTGGAACAGGTTGTCCAGAGAGGTTATAGATGTTCCCCACCCCCACAATAAAATAAAAACACAAAAATGCATTAAAGGCCAGGCTGAATGGGGCTTTGAGCAACCTGGTCTAGTGGGAGGTGCCTTTGCCTACTGCAGGACGGATGGAACTAGGTGATCTTAAGGGTCCCTTAGAACTTAAACCATTTTATGGTATGCAATTCCATATGATGTGTCACTTTGTCAGACTGCCCCTCTGCTGCCATGTATCACATGGCAACAAAATGTAACTATTGGTGGGAAAGTTCAACCTCTACTGCCATATCACCAACACCTGCCTCTTAGATCATAGGCCAACATAATATAATAAGGAAACGTAGCTTCTGGAGCAGCCCATATACAAAATATCTTATGCACCGAGGAAGCCATCATAAATCATAATTTTTTGGAAGATGTTTCTTTACCATCCTTGTACTTTGTATTTTATTTTGGAACAGTAGAAGAAGAATGGTGATAAAATATTGAGGTGTTTTGGTTAAATAATTAAGCTTAGATGGTAGAAAGTCACCGAGGATACTTAGCAGGTCAAGTAGGATGCTGTATTCTGTGATGAAACTGCATACGCACGAAGTATCAGACTTGAATTATGAACAAGAAGCCTAGGAAGTTATTGTCAAGAAAAAGAAATACTAGTATACTGGGGGGGTTCACTGCTTCTTTAAGGAAGCTGGAAAACTTTTGTTACTTATATGCTGTAAGGATTCCCATATTCAATAAAACAGCAAATACTGTTTCTCATCTTAATTGTCCCTTAGACTTGTACAAGTTTCATCTGTACCTGAAATACCGAATACTTTCAGTCACAACTGATCTTTGGCACTTTGGAAGTGAAAAGCTTACAAAATGTGCTGTGTGCTCCTAGTATATGAACGTGGCCGTTCAGCACTTAAGCTCTGCCCTTTTTCCACTCTTTTCCAACCCTGTCCAAACTACATTCCAGATTCCCTGAAGTCATGGACTGTCAACGCCTTTTCATGATGTTGCTACTGTAGTAAACATTGAGTCAACAGCACTGACTCTGCTGGAGGTTGAAGCTAGCAGGTAGATATCAGGTAGGTGCCTTTTTTACTATATTGCGCATTTTTGCATAGTTTATTTTAAAAATATTGTCCTATGGGATATATAATAAAACTCTGCAAAACCGCATAACATAGTAAATAAAGGCACCTAATTTATCCCAGTAGACTATCTGCAATAGTTTGAAATCCTAAGTCAGCTGTTTCTCCTAGACGTCACAATGTAAGTCAAACTATTCCTGCCATTCCTGTCTCCACGTGCTTCTGCTTTCTAAGGATCTTTCCAAGTATTCTTTCAGCTTGCCTCCTTCTTCCTTCTCTGTTTAAACTTTCTTGTCTTTCCATTTAGTGTTTTATCTTTATTTTTCAAAGCTGTCCTCACAGCCGACTTCTGACTTTGATCTTCATCTCACAGTATTAAAGCTCATTCCGTAACCATTCATAGCTTCTGCCTTTTACACTTCTTTGTGTGGTATACAGCATCTTTGACACCGTATTCTAGTTTTAATCTTTGAGGAGTGTTTGTGATTATATCCTTTTGTGATTACATCCTGTGATGTAGTTTTATGTTGACTGAACACATTTGGCTGAGCATTTAAGCTCTAAGATGTTACTTATGTTAGTTTAGTAGGTATGCATAAGTTTATACAATAGATGAGATTGTGATATTAATGACATGATGCAAGGAGTCGTCTTGATTCTCATATATAGTATCCAAAGAGCAGAGGAGCTTTCTGGATTATTATATAAATATGTGTAACAATCAGTCTTACCTTAGTAGCTCTACCTGATGAGTAGCTTTAAATCTGTGGCCTGGATTTAATGAGTCTGCCATGAGTAATAACTCACTTCTGTTTTCCACTAGGAAAGGTGTGCTCTTACACTTCAAGAAGACTGTATGCTGAGTGCTTAACTGTCATTCTGATAGGACAGCCTAATTCAATTGTGTACTTCTCAGTTTATTTTCAAAACACTGTTTGCAGGAATTGCTGTAGAAGCAGCAGCTTGACCTGAGTTTCAGCAACCTGTTTGCCTTCGTAATTCCTTCAATTGATGCTGATCATGCAAAATTTTTGTCTATAGATGTGAATTACAGGCACGAGCCATTCATGTTTGTGCAAAGGCCTCTTCATAAGTTATGAAGAGGTCTACAAACATTCAGGCAGTCATGGGTTTGGTGGATTTTACAGCAATGTAAAATAATGCAGAACTTAACAGCTACAGGGTCGAGATGTGACTTAGAATTTTTCTTTTGAAGAACTTCCATGTTTTGGGTGTAACCTGAGATGCTTAGAGCTGTAACACCCAAGAAGGTCACAAACTGGCTGTACTTAGCTGAGATTGCCCATTACTATCTCGGGGTGTGGCGGGGCCTGGAACCCACACACCTTTGTGCTAGTGTAATCTACATGCGAACGGATCAGATTTGGGGAGGGAGAAGTGGGTCAAAGTTTAAAAGCTGGTTGTCGAATTGAATTTGTTTTTCTCCCTATGTTGTTCTGTAATAGACTAAAATTCCTTTGATACTTTATCTAACGTGAGATTTCTGCCATCCTTCACAACCTCAAGGTATTATCATGAAGATGGTTTTGGCAAGCTGATACGGATAGAAGGCTTTTATCAGAAGACCACTTTAATAAAAATTATCTAAAATCTTAATACTGGAAAAGTTTCTCAAATCCTTCCTTATATCAGACGTGTTGAAGTCGCTGTTCGTCTAATGCCTCCATTGCTATTGTCCAATCCTGGCTGTTAGCTGAGATTATTTTATGTAGCGATTCCTTTCCAGTGACAGATTTCTTGTTATGCTCAAAATTCTGGACTGAGTAAAATGGATGTGACTTGCTGGTATTAAATAATGTTTTTATCACATGTCAGAACTAAATGCTCCTTCCAAATTTCTGGCTTCCTTAATGAGGTGGTCTTAGCCCAAGTGATTTAAATATTTCACTCATTTCAGAACCTTTAGTTAATGTCATGTTAAGGCACTAGTGCATCCATCCAGTAGGCTTTTTCTTTATGCCTGTATGCCTTAAGTAAAAACAATTCTGGAGGGAGCGTGTACCTGAAGAGTTCAGAGCAACTTGGTAACCCCATCGTTTGCTGCAATTAGATATTAATGTGGTGAAACTATACAAAAAGAGGTGTGTTCTTTGTGATCGGTGACTTGAATAATCAACATTGTGGTTTTATGAATGACTAAGCAGCTGAGCTGTAGTAGATGACTACCTTTTGTGCTCATGATTTATTGCAGTTGCAAAATCTATTGTTCATTTACTGTGTCTAGTGGCTGCAGCTCAACTGATGCAATCATAGAACAGTTTGGATTGGACGGAGCCTTTAAGATCGTGTGGTCCAACTCCCCAGCTGTAGGCAGGGACACCTCCCAGTAAGCCAGGTTGATCGCAGCCCCATCCAGCCTGGCCTTGACCACCTCCAGGGAGGGCGCATCCACAACCTCTCTGAGCAGCCTGTTTCAGTGTCTTACCACTGTCACAGTAAAGAATTTCTTCCTACTATCTAGGATAAACCTACCCTCTTTCAGTTTAAAGCCATTTGCCCTCACCTATCACTACACGACCTTAGAAGTCCCTCTCCAGCTTTCCTGTAGGCCCCCTTCAGGTACTGGAAGGCCGCAATAAGGTCCCCCAAGTGCCTTCTCTAGGCTGAAGAGCCCCAGCTCTCTCAGCCTGCCCTCGTTGTGGAGGTGCTCCAGCCTTCGGTGTGTGGTAACATTTGGAAATAGTGTTGTCAGTTGCATATGATGTAAATCATACCTGCTGGCTGCTTTTCCTTATGGTGTTTTAAAGCTGGATATGTTATACTTTTCTTTAGCTTCTTGAAAGTAAATTGGTTGTAAACATCTGCATCTGTTTTAGTTGTGTAAGATAATGGGAAAGATGTCCTTCACTGGTTTTCTGTCTAATGGGCTATTGAAGTGAATCTACTTGCCTGTAGAATTCTGTGTATGGCTGAAATCACAGTAGGAAAACAATTAAAGCACCTCACTAATTTTGCTTGTGTTACTGTGTTCTTCTGTTTGGGAGCCTAATGATCTTACTGAGAACAATCTTTTGTTTATATTACAGTGGAAACAATGGGTGATCTGTCTTTAAACCTGTTTGTTTTCTGGAATCCTTTGTAACAGGTAAAATGTATATAAATCACTTGGATTTTTTTCTACCTACAGGACTGTCTCCAGATCTCCAGTCAATGGAGCAGATCCGGAGAATTATGAGACCTACAGATGTTCCTGACACAGGTGAGTGGCATGGAATTCGCTGTAAATGGGTATTTGTGATGAAAGAGGTTTAATCAATTTCTGTACAGGCAATGCAGTGGCTGAAGTCATTAACTCTGTTTCAGTACAGTATTACTTTATTTCTGTGCAGACCATGAATCTTGCTTCTCATGATGACTCAGTTAACTGATACTGTTAGAGGTTACTGCCCACATTGTTATTGCTTGTCGTAACAGACTATCCACGCCTGCCTTAAAACAAACTTAGATGATCAAATAAAACTAAACAACTCATTCTTTTTTTTTTTTTGCCTTGATTAGGCACACTCAAACTTTTTAATATATCAGCATAACTGTTTAAAGGTTGCAGAGTATTATTTGAAGTGTTTGAACCTTTCTGTACCTGAGCCCAGTGGTAAAATGTCTCCTTCCCTGTCAAATTTGTAGAATCTCCTTCAACTTCACTGTCACTGGAATTACATTGCTTGTGTCACTGGGTAGTCTTGAAACTTTCCTTTGCTAATACATTATATTTTGCTTATAGGTAGTGAGTGCATATTTCCATTGCTTTCTGTACAGCGCTCCTTTTAAATGGTATTAAACATATTTTTCAGTGTCCCATTTATTCCAAATATATTACTAGAGGATTGAAAAGACTGTCAAGCAGTACAGTGAGATTTTACGTGTTGTTTTCTGCAATAGTCTGAAGTTAACTTTGAGGAAATATCATGTTCAAAGCTTTTGTTTTTTTTCTTCTTTGTTTGAAGTGATGTTATAGTTAAACCTTGGAAAAGAGGAATTCTACTTCCTGTAATGTCTTCAGTGCTGATGCATAGGAGTAATTCAGGGTCTGATTTTAATCTGTCTACTGTCCTTCGATCAACTACACTTTAATGCAAGATGGTATATGCACACTTGAAACAGATGTGTTACTAGACTGGTAAATGTGTGTTTCTGTAGTATAAATGGCACTTGAAGTTCTTCCTCTTACGCTATTTATAATTCACTCCATATCAACGTAAATGTCATTGTAAATGAGTCAAACTTTACATTTAGCAGAGCTTTCAGAAAAGGTAGTTTTATTCAACAGGCTGATGCTACTGCTTCAGCCACCCCTGCTTCAGGAATGCCCTTGCCCTTGTAGTTCCAGTTTCCATGGACACTCATCTAAAGTGATGTATTCTTAGCACCTCCTAAAAATAAGCACAGGGAGTTGAAAGGAAAAAGAAAAAGAGGACTGGGGGGGGAGCTACGAAGCTTTTGATCCACTGATTTACTGTCTTCATTTGGCTTTCAGAAGCAGATGGATATTTTCCAGTAGAGCTAAAATGACAGTGATGTCAAAGGACTTGGTCTTTGGGGCCTACTGATGGCAGCCATTATATATGACTGAATGGAAACAAATCTTGCAGAAAGTAAACAGAAGCAGTCTTTACTGTGAAAGCTGAGGTCCTTGAAAGCTGCCTGTTTGTAGAGGGATGGTGTTGTGAATGCTCACATTGATGCAAAAATTGTTAGGTATTTGTGTGGCTTGTGCTGATAAGATTAGATCATTACGATGGTTTCTTCTAGTCTGATAGAAAAAGCCATTCCAACCTCAGCTGCAGTTTAAAGACCTTTTATTTTCATGGCTTTTTCATGGTGTTTAGAAGCTGTTTACCCAAATATAACTCCTTATGGTGACTTAAATCACTTGCCTCCAAGAGTAACACTTAGCCCTCACAAAATGCAACTACCGGGGGGTGGGGGGTGTGTACGTATGTTATTTTGGTTGTCATTGCTGACTGTTCACATACTGGGAATCTGTAGCTCCCTCTTTTGTGTAATCTTGAATATCTTGTGTCTACTGTGTTACATTGTTCAGTCAACCTAAGCTATTACAATGGTGGGTGTTGCACATTAAAAATAAACTCATCTGACCGGTGTAGTTCAGTTGTGTATGTGAGACTTTTGGCAGGGTTCTGTTACACAGCTATTAAAAATTGTAGGACACATTTGTATTTTTCTGTGTGTGACTCTAAAGATTATTTGGTGTCCTGATAGGGCAGTAGGAGAGGAAGTACTTCTGAGTAGTTCAGACAGGCGGCTTCTGCCACTTGCTGGAAATTGCTGCTAAGAAAACACGAGGTGCTGCTCTGAAACTTTTGAAAGATATATTCAGCATAGGACTGAATTTCAGTAAAATTATTTTCCAGAGCAGTCTGTATTCAGTAGATTGTTTTGAGGTAGGTACCCAAGTTAAAATGTAGCTGTGCCTACTCAGATTTGTCTTCTAAAAACAAAGTGCTGGCCTCTTAGAGACGTCTCTGTGTTGCCGAAGACCACTTGATAGCTGTATATAAGAAGAAAATAGTAGTGCAGTAGATTTCTTCTGATAGCTGTGCTTGGTCATAACTTGCAGCTCTTGCTGTGTAAAGAATAATGTCTTCAGTATTGTGTGTAGCTTATAACTTGGCTTAATTGGAAATCAAATTTTGAACTCTTGGTAGCAAAGCCAGACTCCTCTTGGTTGTGAAGCAGTGCACTGAAGTACTTAAATGCTTAAGGGTTAGTCATCAGAGGCAGAGGGAGTACAGTTTCGTGTCAACTGAGATAAAGTTTGAATGCTTTTTGGTTTGTTTGTTTGTATTGCACTTTAATGGCCTGAGGCATTGCAACTGGACTAAAGGATCATCTTTAGTACAAAATTTAACTCCGTTGTTAGTTGACCTCTTGTTAGCAGCTGGAAAAAGGCATTTGCCGATGTTAAAATAATAAAGATTTAATTACTTGAATTTAGGTTCCAAACTGTTTGGCGTGAGCCTTCTTAAAAAATCATGGTAGTTCAACCAAGCTGAAAATGAAATTAAATTTAGATTTAGTCAGTCAAGGTTCTTCATGTATCGTAAGGAAGGCTTCATGTTCAGAAGTTTCTGGTACAAATTTCTGTTGCTTTTTTGATTGGTCCTGCGTAGGATTCGACCACTCACTGTGGCTTTCAAAGTCAGCTTGCTTGGCAAGCTGTGGAAGTGATGATTACCTTTGAAAATGCGCTGTGCTGCACTGTTTTTTTAAATTCCTCAGATGCTCTGTGTAAATATGCTGAATATTACAATTAAATATTATTTCAGAGTTGTTTGGTTTTGATTTGTTTCATCTCAAGGTACCATCATTTTTAAAGGGAAGAAGTCTTGCCATATTCTCCACGCTTATCAGACTGTCTTGCCTGAATCAGAATTCAGATATTGCTGAATTTGTTGCTAGGATGTGTTTTGTTTCCTGGGGAAGCTGCTCTGGTGATTACAGTAAAACTGTTATACTTGTATTTTACCTCCTAAGACTAATATCTTCACTTGCGTTATTTTTCAAAGGCTTACTATGTGACCTGCTGTGGTCTGACCCAGACAAAGATGTGCAAGGTTGGGGTGAAAATGATCGTGGGGTCTCTTTTACTTTCGGTGCTGATGTGGTCAGTAAATTTCTGAATCGTCATGATTTGGATTTAATCTGTCGAGCTCACCAGGTATGAATGATCCTGTTATTGCTTAGAACTTCTCCTAGACTTCATGCATTTTTGGTGTTGGTTATCTGTAGCATGTATTTAAAACTTATCTTGTATTGCTTTACTTCTAGGAAAAACAACATGTTCCTAATAAAGGAACTGTAAGTCTGCATCCTGTTTACTCGCTGAACTGAGTATCTAATGTCAATTGAGTAAAATGTTCACACTAGATTTCCTCAGATCTGTTTACTGTTAAACTATTGTATGCCTGTACTAGAGGTAAAATGTGTAGGTTAAAAGTGGCAAAGTAAATTCAAGAATGACACTGAAGTTTGAGTTCTGTATTACTGAACATTACTTCAGTATTACATGGTTTAAGTCACAGCTACTAGATAACAATCTCTGCTTGATTTCATGGAAGTATTTAGTAATGTTTGAATGTTTCTACAGACAGGCCTGAACGTAAACATTGCCTTCAATTTAGTTACAGAGTACGTTGGCATAGACTTGTTTTACTTGCTGAAATACACAGAAAACAAATCTGGTTTGGTCATGGACAGTCTACACATGTTTGTTTGCACTTCTTATGCAGTGATTTTTAAGCAAGTGTTCTGCTTAAGTGGACATCAGGCTTCAATTTTGTGTGTAATGTTCCAGTTTTATTATTTAGTTAAAAAGCTGTGGCATCCTGTGAAGGAAAAAAGAGGGTTTTAATTTTGTTATAGTTAAACTCAAGTGCTCTGTCAGAGCACTTGCGTTCTTCTTAGGGTTTTACTGCTAAAAACACTAGAAAATATTAGTATGTAGAACAGTTGCTGAGATGTCTCAACTGCACAATGATTACCATTAGTATCTTTGTATTCATACAGATGCTTCAGCTCTTTATAAAAGCATGACATCTTTCAAAAGACTGGCAGTTGGACTGAAGTCAGCAGTTTTCTGTTGTGTATCACTTTCAGTCTATTATGTGAGGTTCCTATTTTGGGGAAGAGGGAATATCCTTAGCTGATGTATTGTATTACTTTGCAATATTTTATGGGTGTTTTGTGCTCTTAAAGCACAGCAGAACCAGCTTGCTTTTAGACCATCTGAAGTTGTCAAAAGTCTATACTTTGCTACTCTTAAGTTTTGTAGGACCAACACTGTGCTGTAAGTGAAACTTAATGGTTACAGTTGCAGTTAAGATGATATGTGGACCTTTTGTGCTCTGAGCTAGTAGGTCAAATGTATCCAAGTTTGCATATAAACAAAATAGAGGGAATCCTTAAACTGATGGTGTGTAACTGACTTCCAGCTATGATGATACCAACAGTGAAACTGATGCATATCTAATATTAGAATTGTCAGACGGTCAAATCTACTTGATTTGGCATTCACTGTTCAGGTAGAGTGAATCTGTCCTCTTTGAGGACAAAGATAAAATACTTTTTTTACTGAATTCTTGTGTCTTTAATAGAAGTACCGTTTGCCTTCAGACTCATCTTTTTCTTCAAAATGTATCTTTTGGATTATGTGAGCTGTATTAATTTCTCTGATGTTGATAGGTGGTTGAAGATGGATATGAATTCTTTGCTAAACGGCAGTTGGTCACCCTATTCTCAGCTCCAAATTACTGTGGAGAGTTTGACAATGCAGGTGGCATGATGAGTGTGGACGAAACTCTGATGTGTTCCTTTCAGGTATGGTGCATTTGTACACTAAGTGTTCCTTTAAGTGTTGGACTGTGTATGTGGTATTAGTCTACTTGTTGACATGCTTCTGGTTAGGCTAGGCTACAGAAATGACGTCACGGCAGTCTGGTTGATGAGAAGTAGAACTGCAAACCAACTATTCTCTAAGGAATTGTGTGGGATTTGTTTTCTGGTTTCCAGAGTATTTGTTGTTGCCTCTGTTTGCATGCTCATTCCAATGTTACTTGAGTACTTTGTTCGTCATAGCTAGTGATCAGAGAAAGTAGTTAGGTGGATGGCACTCATTTAGTGCTGCTCGAGTTTTATCCCTTACTCCTCTTTGGGTGGAATATTTTGAGCTCCTTTTCTTTCCTCTCTTCCACCACAGTAAAATGGTGGAAATAGAGGTTAGCAACAGTTCTCTTAGTGCTGTTGTCTGTAGGATTCAGGAACTTGTACGATCGTGTTGTGATTTCTAGTCCTCCCTCACCCTGTTCTTTCTGAATAAGATCTCATGTTGACTTAAGGGTATTTGAAATGTTCTCAGCTGTCACTGACTCAAAAGAACTTCTTTATTTTCTCTAAGATATTGAAGCCATCTGAAAAGAAAGCCAAGTACCAGTATGGTGGACTGAATTCTGGGCGTCCAGTCACTCCACCTCGCACAGCTAATCCACCGAAGAAGAGGTGAAGAAAGGAATAATGTAGAAAAACCATCAGATCTGTCAAGGACAAAACTCCATATTACAGTATATAATAAGTGTGCACTGTAAAACCATCCAGCCATTTGACACCCTTTATGATGTCACACGTTTAACTTAAAGAGACGGGTAAAGGATCTTTATTAATTTTTCTAGTAGAAAGATGTGCGACACTGTATTGTAACAAGTATAGCTCCAACTTCTAATATCCAGCATAGAGTAAAAAATAAAATTAAAAATTAAAAAACGTATTGCAACTGCATATTCACACTTACCACAGTTTTTAAAGTTGACCAACATCCCAGTTAAAACTTGATGTAATAGTTAAACCAGATGAGAGCATGATGTTCCATTTGTGTAATGTGGTCTTATTGTTGCTTGATTGCGTTTACTTTGGTTATTTTGTAGCTAGAATGATGCGAATATGGTATCTAGTCATATTCCCTGGCTCTCTTTGAAACTGAAATATGGAAGGGAATTAGAACATTCATTGATCTCTTATCCTCCCTCTATCCTCGTGTTATTCATAGTAATGCCACGCAAATGTGTGCCCCATTATAATGCAAAGTTGATAGTACGGTAGTGATTAAAAGGCAAATTATTACCAACATGCCCAGACTGGACAGCTTGACAGCCAACGTAAATTGAGACAGGAAAACCTGCCTTGACTTTTTAACTTAAACTGCCACACAATTAATTTGTACACTACGCTATTTTAAATTATTGACATTACACTGTGCTATGGCACATCATTTAACTTAGGACAAAAATGGTATTGCCTATTAGTTGGTAACTTGATTATGTGGTACCTTGGCTTTAGTTTTATTAGCATGAAACACCTTTGGCATGCTTAGCTTCCAGGTAACTGGTAACTCCCTACCTGTATCAGAATTCATTTTACGTAGTTCCACAGAACATGAAGATCCTTATTTGCTAAGCCTTTGAAAGCTGACATTCTTTTTCATAAGAGGGTGTATTTAAATGGATGTTCACCAATGGACTATAGGTTGGCTTACTAGTGGTGAGCTAAAACTGCTAAATGAATGTCCAACATGATTGTAAGGCTTATGTCACTAAAGATTTTATCCTTTGGATTTTCATGATCAAATTTCATATACTATTGTATAGACTTCTGCTTTGTAGTGTACTATAGTAGCAATAATTTCTGTACATGATTGAGAGTTATGCAGTATTTCTTTTCAGTTCTCCTTTCTCAAAGGGGTAAACATTGGTAAATGGCAAGATACAGAGAAGATACAAAGTATAGTGGGATAAACGAAAGGCACAGATCTGTGATGCTTCAGGATGCAATACTTATTGGATATAAACACAAAAGCGTTTACTGAATATTGTTGAATTTGTAAGATTCTTTGGGGGAAGGCTTCAGATTTATACCATTCTAAGTGTGCATCAGTAGATGTGAAAATCTCGACTTCAGTATCGTCTTTGAAAACGTTAAATTGAGAATTCTGGTAACTTGCATTTTATGAACTGGCACATTATATAATGCAAGAGTTATATTGACTTCTGACACAGTGAGCAAGTTCTTCAAAATGGATTTAAGTCTTTTCTAATTCCATTTTTGTTTTAAATGCATATTTTAAATGTAGTTTTTTCATTTAGTAAAAGTTGTCTAATTCATTTGAATGAAGTCTGTCTGGTTATTTTTCTACTATTTGCTTTCAAGTGTGGAATTTGTTTTAGTACAGCATATATATTACTGATGTATATTGGATTGGTCTGTTTTAGAACAGTGGTTTAAGTTACCGTGTCTTGAAGCAAGCACCAGTTTAATGCAATATAAAATATAGAGGTACGTTATGTGCAGTACTGCTCAGACGCTTCTTTTGAAAGTCAGTGACGACAGGAGAGTGAGTGAGTGCAGTGTTGGTGTGCGATGAGGTAATTGAAATGTGTTTTGTAAGCCTAGATGAGGTGACTTCGTGCTCTGAAGTCATGGCTTACTTGACATTAAGGTTTACAAGTTTTGAAAATGCTGTCTTTTTGCTGGCATTTTGCCAGAACATTACCCATCGACTGACATAACTTGTCTTTTTCCTTAGTTTCTGGAATAGTATCTTCTGTATCGTGAAAAGTCTAGGTGTAAGGCTCTATTTATGTGAGTACCTGACACACTCGCTTATGGCATAGATGCTGCTGCAAGAGGAATATAATTTTCAGACCTTCTTAAGTATCATAAAGAAATAAGAAATACTCAGTTTGTTAAGCTGTTACCATATCTAGGGGTATTATCCTGAAAGAATCACTTGCTTTATATGGTAGCAATCACTGGCCAAGAGTTTGAGTGCTTTTTCCACGTCAAATGCCTGGAATGACTGCTGACATCTTCCAGTCTTTATGGAGAGAAAACTTAAGGGCTTTTAATAAATATATCACTACAGATAGGGTTGAAGTTTCCATATTGGAAACCAGTCAGAAACATCAGAACAAAACTTACAATCCTATTTCCGCTTTCATGTGCATTGTTTGTGTAGATCTTGAGTATTTTTACAACTGTCCATTCTGGAAATGAGAGCCTGAAACTATGTTCATTAAAATAATTGAGACAGCCCAGAAGTCGGTAGCTCTTTATGACTTCAGGTGTTTAATTTAATCATGTCAAGTCAGCAACTAAAGAACAGCATATGCAGTTCTTACTGGAATTAAGGTGTGATATAAGATGTGATTGACAGGTTTGACTTGAAATACCGTGCTTCAAGGTATAACGGTGGTATTTTGAGACTATGGCTGTGCCAGCTGCTGGTCTTCAAAACTGTCAAAGATTTGGGGACTAGAGTTTCAAGAGAGACCATACTGGGCAAACATAGGTCTTCATCACTTCTGTAATCCCTTTGAAAGTCCAAAAAGGTGATGAATGGCTTATTAATGCTACATAATACTGACACAATAATAGTGTATACACTAGTGAGTAAACTAATAGTATAATTCTCGTTACAGGGAAGACTGTATAATGAAAAACGTGGATGCTGTGGTAGTGTTGGTACACGTAACCAGCTCATGAAAACGTTTTACTGTCAACTGTCATGAAGTATCAGTGAGATCTTGTTTTCTGAACATATGGAGCCTTTCAGGTATAGAACAGTCAGCAAGTTGTGCCAGAAGGGAACTGACCAGAAAGCTGGGGGTGAGAGCAAGGGGTGCTGATGACGGGCATAGCCCATTCCTTGAGCAGTATTCCAGCACCGACTCCAGTTGCTGCAAGAAGGCTGACAGTATTTTTAAAGTCTCTTCAGGGTGAAATGAGTATTGCTAAATTCAAGAGTTCAGTACAATGAGATGCTTTTTGAAGATTAACTTTTTCAGAAATAGGAGCTGCAGTTGCTTTGTCTGCAAGCTGGAGAAAGTCTTGTGCCTTCAGTAGGAACTTTTCCTACATGAGTATTTTCTAGGGTATAGAGCCAAGGTGGTTGGCATTGTTGAGCTGGACACTGGGAGAGAGGTAAGAAGTTAAGCTGCTGTCTGCAATGTTTGATTACCTTGATCGGTGTCCAGGAGACTCAGACTGCCCTAACAGCATGGCTTCCAAAAAGTAGTTCCATGGAAATCGCTGATGGACTAATTGCTGGCCTTCTTTTTCCATGTAAACATCTTATGTACAGTTTTAACATGCTGCTAAGTAGCGCAGCATCGTTGATCTGGAAAGTTACAGGAGGATTCTTAAATAAGCTTTTAAGAGGTATATAAGATTTTATACCATTTGAGGGATTTTTGTTTCCCCCACACCCCATTTTTATCTGACAGTAATACCCATCCTTGATTTCGTAATAGCACGCAACAAAGCATGCAGCCTGTTGTCTTTGTCCTTGGTTGACAGGTGTTCTATGTTATCTAAACACGAGAGAAAAATCTATTTCAGGATACGGCTGTAGGGGAATTCTTTGGCTTTTCATGTTGATCAATTGTTGAGATTCTTGTTTCATTTTGTCCATTTTTGTACACTTCTTAGTGGCTTTTCTTATGCCTAGAATATTCATAATCTTATTCATAGTTAGCTGCTTTAAAGGAGGAAAAATATATAATTATTACTTACAGTCGTGAACATTATTTTGCTCTAAGACTGAGCACCGTCTCTGTATAGGTAGTCTTGTTTGCACTGATCTGATGGTGTAGGAAATAGATTAACTGAAAAGGATGTAACAGACTTTATATTAGTGGGTTGTATTTGCCTACCTCTAGACACAAGTACTTCTGGACACTGAGGTTTGAGTTGGTCTTGTTGCTTCTTACTTAGCAATTAACTGCAGATCCATTATTAGGTGTCAGCAAGCTTTATGATCCTACTAATGAAGAATGTGTAGTCTTGCAGAAGATAAGTTAATAGATATGTGTGAAGTTAATAGGTTTGTAGTATTAGTGCGTTGACTTTTTTCTTATTTTTCTAGAAAACTATGGAAAGTCTTCAGACTTGAGGGAGGAATTTACTGTTTATATGCTACACCCCTGTTTTAAGGTTGTTTGAAGATAAAAATTCTGCTTGTCTGTGTAGTTGACTCTGAGAATTCCTATAGACTGTGGAGTCGTCTGCTGCATTTGTGCCAAACTGCCTAATGATGGAAATGGGAGCTGACGAGCAGTAAGATGCTCTTTATAGCAAGAGATCCTGTTTGTGGCTTACCTTTAGATAAGTCCATAAGGATATTGCTTTCATACTGTGTAAGCAGTGAGTTGAAATTATTGGAGCCAGTAGGTACTTAAAGGCTGATAGACACATTTTTATCTCTGTCATAACGGAAATATATAAAAGACATTTATGCTATCAAATACATTTAAACTGAAATCAAATCAACTCAATTTTGGATAGCTGGAATTTCTAGAAAATAGATGTTTTGAACATGATCATCCTGTGCTTGGCCTTTGTTGTAAAGCTCAAAGGTTAACAAAAAAAGGGTACCCTCTGCAGAGGCTCACATAGCTGATAGTTGTAAAAACTTGGCCTTTATACTGGTATTTCATTTCTGCTTCATAAACTGTTAGTGTTATATCCATAGCTGGTATGTCTGGAATGTTCCTTGCTGTCAGGTTTGTGGAAGAGGAAGACATCTTATATAGACTTGGCAGGTGGCATTATAGCTTAGCAAAGCACAGAAGCAAAATGATACGGACAGTATTGTGTTACAATTCAAGCAAATGGAAAGCAACTTGACTTGTGATTGGCATGTCTGATTTTTATGAGGATACATATGAGCATTTGGTTTCAAATAGATTTGTGAGAAACCAAGGGCAAGAGAGCATCTTAATTTGAGCAGGAGTGAGTACAGCACAACATGTTGGATGTCTGAGTCAACATGGGCTAATATGCTTTAGAGGGAAGCATAGTTCTCTTACACAGATCAGAATTGAGCTGAAGTCCATGTTTTGGAGCACGCTGAAATTCCACTTCTTCCTCCATCTGTGAAGAGCCTGGACTGTTAAAAGAACTGAATACTGAGTATTCAGTCCTGCTTATCGATAGGAAAAAAAAAAAAAAACAGCTCAAAGGATCAATGCCAAGCTTGAAGTGTGAAGGCATAGTCCGGGATACTTTTATCTCTGCTGTAACCAGTTTGCTTTTGTTAGTTAGCAGTAGGATTTTCAAACATACTCTCAGTGTATCTGTACACTTATCTTATAAACTGATTTTGTTTGCTTTATTCCAAAAGCTGACCGAGATTTTGATGACAGTATCTTAACCACATGGCTGCACATAGAACTCTTGGGTTTATAACCAAGCATTCGTATAGCTTGTATCTGATGATCATTGCTGAAGGAACCTCAAACCTTACTGGACTGAACACTGTAAAACCACGTAACAGTCAGTGTTGGGACAGTAAATAACGAGCCATAAATGAGGGTAACTGTGTGTAGTGGGTCTGCTAGGTTCTCATCTGCCATGGACTTCTGGAACAGACAGTGCTTGAACATCGTCCTTGAAGATACCTCAAGTTCCTGGGAGACATACCAAGCTATCTGGTTACTTGTTCTGTATCTCAGCGTGCCTTGTTGAGATGTTGTTGTTATTAGTGTTGTTACTATTTATTTTAACGTGTTAATTGTTAACAAGGAGTTTCATTCTATTCTCTGTTGTGCTGTTTTAACTCAAATTTATCCCTATGCTGGTATGTCCCAAGGTATGGGAATGAAACAACAATTCAAAATAAGTGTTCCAGAAGCCCTTTCCAATTTGTAGTTAATCTTTCCTAAGGAAGACTCCTGTTGCTGTCTTGAAACAGTGTCTGTGGCCTAGCACAGTCCCTTTCCTGCCACTTTTCTGCTGTTTTTACAGATCTGTGGATGAAGGTTCATGTTCAGCTTACTGCAGATTCTGATTTTGGGAGCAACCTTATCAGAAAGCAGGTGTGAACTAGTTCCAGCTGCTTAAAAAAAAATCAGCAAATGCTGTTCTGTATCTTTAGGTGGAGATAAGTTTTCTGAAGGAAAGACTGGAATAGGACAGTGTTCCTAGGGAGAGCTCTAGAAACAAGCAGCACTTGGAAACTTGTTCAAGGAACGTTTGGATGTTGTGTTGAGGAACACGGTTTAGTGAGAACCATTGGTGGTGGGTGAATGGTTGGACTGGATGATCCTGTGGGCCTTTTCCAACCTTAGCTATTCTGTGATTTTATGAAATACTGTTGAAATATGATGGATGTGCCTGGGTAGTAAATTTCAGTGTTCTAACTTCATCTGAGTTACTGTCAAATGCAGGAAGGAAAGCAAATAGGCAGGATTTGTTTTCTTGTCTTACAGATAGCTTATTCAAAAAAAAGTAAATTACATTTGCAAAGAGCGGAATAATAAGTTGGTGATTTTTTTTTTTTCCCCCCACTTTGATAGTAAGTTCTACCTGCTCGTGTTGCTTTAAAGGTTTTAATCTTAGAGGGTGCAAGAGAGCGCTGTAGATGCATGTAGTTGAAAAGACTTAGCTAGGGAGGAAGGATATGTTGTGGACAGACCAGAGAGAGGAGCACACAACATTGCTAAAATGCAAAAGACATTAACTTTGGAAAGTAAATATTTTCCACTGTAGTGTTTTTTTCCATCATTTTGCTTTGAAGTCCCAGCAAACTATAATGAAGTAGTTATAAGAATTTCACATTGTTCCCTCTGGATATTTTCTAGCAGCATTTCTACGGTTATCCTGCTTGAATTTCTGGGCATCTATAAATCAGTAAGCTTCAATTACCCTCAGTATATTTTGAATATATACTTCAGCTCACTATTCCTTAGAGTACCTCCCACAGATAGGATGCATAATTTCTGTGAAATGCTGGGAAGGGGAATATGTTACGAGAACTACATTTTAATGGGCATCCTAATTACCTTCATTTAACCACATCTCTTGAAAATTAGGTCTTACGAAGAGAATGGGCTGTAAGACCAGACGCTCAATTCTGTTGAAGTGAGGATGAAAAGCAAATACCTTCTGTCTTTGCTTCTCAAGGTTCTTACCTAAAGGTACAGCAACAAACAGCTGGTATACTAGTCTTGCAGGATTTTGTCTTGCCTTGCCTTTACCATCTAGGATGAAAAGACATTCTTTTCCTTGAATCTAGTTTATATGAGAATATAAAAGCAATTATGTAAAGGAGCCAATCCAGTTGATTTGTTTGCTAAAATTGATCTAGTGTGCAGATGCCATCTAGTGGTTGAAGGCCAGTGGATGAAAAGCTGTTACTGCAGAACTGGTATTTTATTGCACATTTATCCATGTCTGATGTGCAGACCTTCTCTCTTGATCACTACTGGGATATATCCACAGTGCTTGGCTTCATAATAACCTGGAGCTTGCTGCAGTGAACCTGGGCTTACCTTGGCAAGAAGTACGGAATTAATTGCCATAAATTTGGCGGACTTTGCAAAGTCTGCTCTGTCTTTTTCGTTAAGAATCTGAAGATTCTTAAGGAAAAAAAGCTGTCATAGAAATCATAGAAAAGGATGATGCTCAAGGCTATGCCTTACTGCGTGAAGGTTTGTTCTGTATGCAATCCTGACTGGTCTTCTAGTCTGAGGAGTGCGATTCTCACCCCATTGGCTAGACCACACTGATAACTTTGGATTTTTAGTTCTTAGTAGGCCATGTTGATCTTCTAGAAGCTTGTATTAGCACACTCCTTCCTGTCTCTTTCCTGCCCCTAAAGATATAGGTCCCATTGGCTCCCCAGGGGCTGTTTCTGCTTGTCTCTGTATGGGTTGTGGGCCACTTTGCAGAGAACACAACTTGGGACAGTTAGTGAGCTGCTCCCGTTCAAGTCAAATGTTCTGACTAGTCAGATTCAGGCTCTTCACTTGACTTCCTGATACATGCTTTTCTAGAGCACAGACCATGAGGAATGTGTAAAGCCAGAAGGATTTGGTAACTCTCAAAAAAGTTCTTCAGCAGAGACTAGGCTTAGAGTTAATGGATTGTTTAAATTTACCGAAATAAACATCTCTAGACATCTGCATGGGGTGTGTAGCACGTGTCCGTTACAAAATGTGTTCATTTCTTGTAGTCATATCTGGTAGTTGAGGCTGAGTCATGGCTTGTGTCCTCAGGGTTCTGACGTGTTAACCTGAGGAAGTGAAGCAGGCTGGGAGGAAATGAATTCTGAAGCTTGTGGCCACACTTCAGAGATAGGGTTGGGTGTACTTCAGGCACTTCTGGCAAACGTGGAAGACCTCGTCTGTCATGTACTTATACCTGTTAACCATGAAGTATCTGTGTGGTACTGCATATTCTTTTTTTAGATTGTAACAGAGAAATTCTAAAGATAAAATCCTTCAGCTTGTAGATTTACTGCTATCTCTATGAAAAAATACTCTAATTCAGATTGTTTATGTATCAAAATGGCCAGGAGGTGGCATCCATGTACCACAGATTAAAAAGGGATTTGTGCATCAGGTAGTACCAGTTGAAGGAGGTGGGTTTGCTGTCAACGCTTTTTGTAGTACTTGCTTAGTGACCCCCATCGGTACAGGTAGGCTTCGTTAGGTGAAGTGCAGTATTGTTATGAAACAGCACTAATTGGAGAGCTAGTAAGCAGGTAATTATAGTCAGGGCTTTTTTTGGGGGATGGTTGGATGTGAATTTTCGTATACGCTTACTTAAACTGTTTGTGATGATTTTATGCATGTTGGATTTTTGTAGATCACTTACCTCAGTCATTTTTTGTGCTCTAGTCTTTGAACAAAAGAAAGCTTGGGTGGTAGAATCACTGATAATGCTTTATACGTAAGAATCGTTTGCTCACTGCAAATATAATGTACTCCTACTTCCTTCTCATGTCAAAGTGGCCTATAACCAACAGTCACTTAAGTACAATCATGGTCTTACAGTAGGTAAGTGTCACAATGGAATACAGATATAGCAAAGGACCGACTAAGTGTGAGGATTAGAGTGGAAATGCAAATTCCTGACTGAGGCCTGTAGTCAGGATTAATTTGGCCTGCTTAAAGGTAGTAATCAATATGACTTGTATGCAATATGGGCAGCAGTGGCCATCATTTCCTAATAAAATTTTCTATTAATTTTTTTTTGCTTTGAATTCCTCCAGAACTTGGTTCTTGCTCCGTCTGTTTTATCCTAGATTCTCTTCCTTCCTTCCTTCATTTTTAACCTTTTCAGACAATAAGCAAAACCAAAAATTTCCACCCATTTCAGAGGTGCTGCTTCGTTCATGTGTGTTTGCTGGCCCATGAATAGCACTTAGAAGCAGGAGGGGCTGCAGTTCCTCCTTCACAAGTGTTGTCATATTCACAGTAGTCCATGAGGTGTGAGTTGGATTCCTTAAACTTCACACAATGGTTTTTGCTATGCCTGTCAACAAATGTCAAAGTGGCCATAATTCTGTATAATCTTTAAGTCCCCATTTCTTAGAATACCAACTTTAGAATTATATTATCATGAAAGTTGGAATAGATCTTCAAGATTGTCCAGTTAAACCGCCCACCTACCACTAATATCACCCCATCAGACCACGTTTCTTAGCACATCTACAAGTTTCTTGAACACCTCCAGGGACGGTGACTCCACCACCACCTATGTGGGCAGCCTGCTCCAGGGCCTGACCATTCTTTCAGAGAAGAAATTTTGCCAGTGTCCAACCTTGTATAACTTCTGTGTCAGTAGCCTATATTATTGGTTTATTTTACATCCTTCTGTGTCAGAAATTGTGCTGCATGATGCAGATTACCTGGGGGAGGAAAAAAAGATCTTGAAAGTGGGGAGCATGGGAATAATATATGTTATCCAGAAGTAGGCATCTGAGCCTAATGGTAGCTTTTACTGGAGAACACTCAAAATTCTTCTTTGAAATAACATTTGAAATTTCATTGTTTTTAGAAGCTTCCCTATGGGGAAAATGAAAGTGGTATGATCCAGTTGGCGGTTACCTCTTCTCTTGTTGCAGTAAGATTGACTTTCTTTGCAGGGAAGTCAGTCATATGACTTCAGCCAGCTTTAGTATTTCTGTTCTGGGAGTGCTACACTTTGAAGGCCTGGTGGGAAGTAAGCTGCTTGGGTGGCTCCTTACCCACTTATGGTCACATTTTTTGCTTTTATGTACCTACTTCCTCCTTCCTAAAAAATTAGATTTCTGTTACCTCTGCTCTGTTTTTATCGGTCTGTAGCTGCTGGTGATACCCTCCCTTTACATGCAATATGTGTGTACAGATGCAATTTGCAAGTAGATTTTTGGACTCCTTTCTTTGGGGTGAAAATGGAGACAGCTGGTTTGAGAATCAGTCACCCTCTGAATCTCACTAAACACCCAAGCTTCTTAAAAACACATGTATCGTGCAATTTCAATGCAGTAATGTAAGGTAAGGGTAGCTTATCCTGCTGAGATGTTTGCGTGTTCTGTAGTGCTTTAGCAAATGTTTTACTGGTATCCAAGCTACAGTTTTACAGCTCTTCAGCAAGAGGTGATTATGATTGGTATTGTTTATAAAACAATACAACAGTGTGAACGCTGCCAAGAACAAATGTCTTTGAAATGCGATGCCGTGCATTCTGGCAAAAGAAGTGGATAAAGTGACCTTTAATATGAAGAGGTAAAAGGGTATGCCTTAGCTCCTTTAACTTTGAGCTGCAATAATTGAGGAAAATAACATGCAGAAACTTCTGTTGCTGCTTAAAAGAAATTCATCGGTGGAGCTCTGTGGTCTGTATCAAAGATGTATTGCTACCTGATATAATTTATGTCAGGTAGTTTGTATTTTATATAAATTTTATAATTTATATCTGGACTTTTCTCCATGCTCTCCACCAAGAGAGACCTTTAAGCGCTAACAGAAGATGTCAGTGTTTTACCAGGTAGTGTTGCCCAATAGTTCAGTGTCCTGTAGAAACAGTAGCTTCTATTAAAAAAAAAAAAAAACAAAAAAAAAAAACTTCCAGAAACAAACAAAAAAAGAACACAGGGTGTTCTCAGTGGCAGATCAGCTGTGTGCCAGGCACCTTTCATCCTCTCAGTTATTCTTCCTAAGAAAGTGTTGGGATCCTGCAGTGAGAAGAGGTTTGAGCAACAGGTCTGAATGCTTCAGTAGTTCAGTCTACATACCCTGAACTAGTAGTCTTCTGAACTTGCTTGACTTCCTCTTTCAGTGACTGTAGTTCTAGTTTATGATGCTTCATCTTCTGTTTAACAATGGCATAAGCAGTCTCTGCTTCTTCACCTGTCAATAAAATGGTTTGAAAGCATCTGAGATGAACTTATCACATGCTTAAGATGCTTCATGCTTCCACTGTGACGCTTTATGCCCTGTTTTTGATACTGGCTGATGCAAGAACCTTACCTGCAGTCATGTATCATCTATCTATTGCTTCTTGGGCACACAATCATGTTTCTGTTTATCCTGTCTCTATTTCATCTATGATAAATTTAACCATGATTTGACAAGCATGTGTACTGATTTTTAAGCAAGTGATGTCTTGCATTAGGTGATTGTCCTGGGTCACATGCTGCTGTAACTCAAGCCATTTACTTAGCAGGTATTTCAGAGCAGGAATCTGTTAATCTGTCAGGCATACTAAATGTTCACTGATTTCAAAGTATAAAACTTTCATGTGATTACAGACTATAGGTGTATCCAAAACCAGTATTTTTTGGTAGTTGTCAATTCTTTCAAAGCAGTATTTCACTAATAAATATAAAGGCTATTCCTTAAAGAGCAAGGAGCTTCTGTTGATCCCTGTAATTACTTTTTAAGGAGATGGAACGTACATGTCTCATTTCAGAAACCCAAGGCACAGCAGCCTTATTTCTACGAACTGTTCTTGTTTCCATGAAAAGGAACGGCAGTAATGATACATTTCGAGCTCTATCCCTTCCTTTGTAGCAAGCGTATCATTGAATGGATGTGGGAAGCCTTCAAGTAGCTAAATAGAAGTGAATGATGCACAAAGTGCCCTGGGCGCTGAAAAATGTTCATTTGCAATGTTAAGTGTTCCCAGTGTGAAGCTTTCAGTGCTGTGATGGTCATATTTTGAGGCAGGTCAGACTAATGAGTCAACTTTCTGGCCAGAATATGAATACCCCCTGGGTCATAAACATAATGGTATGCAAAAAATCAGAAGGGCAAAGCCATCTATTTGCCTTAAGGCTTATCCACAGCAGCATGGAATCAACTCTTTACTGAACTTGAATATCATTTAAAGCTTGTCTGATAATTAGAATCTGCAAACTTTTATTGAAACCCAACAACAACAACAACAAAATTGTGTATTCATTGAAGCATGCTAAATGACTTTTTTTTAATGGATAATAGCAAAAAAACAGCAAATAAAAGGACTAGAGTTGTTTGTTTGGAAAAAAACCTGAAGGATGAGATCTGACTTTCTTTCTTTTGGCTTATACTTTGGGATTTCTGGAAACAGCTGGAACTAATGCTGAAGAGAAATAGAGTCTGGCTGACTTGAGCTGAGGTGTCTTGTACAGCCTGTGCCAGCTGAGCCCTCTTTCCCAGAGGAAGAGTCCACCCTGTGGGACTCCTGTCGTGTAACTTCTTGTACATAGCAAGGTCTCTTGTGTTATGTAAAGGATGCGTATAGATGTCTGCTATGAATGGCTTTTTGACTTGCATGGAAGACTGTGTCAAGGTGTGTGCTAAAAATTGAGTAGCACAGCAGCTGTATGGTAATGCTTGGCTCCATTCTGTGCACAGAGTAAGATCTTTACTTACTAAAGTGGACGTGGCTGGAAGGCCTGCAAGACTAATAAATACTTTTTAGAGGGAAAGTGCATGTTGTAAGTTATGCAACTTAATGCTAGCAGGGATTTGATTGTTTCTTGTACTGTAATCATCCTGTTCTGCATCTAATAGAATTCAAGATGAATTCTAGTAAAGTTGCCCCAAAGCCTAATCCTATACTTTAGAGAAAAAGGTAGCCTGAAAACCTCAACAACCTGCAGATAAATCTGGGTTTGTCTTGAGATGTTTACAAAGAAAGAGAACTTTCTAATGAGATAGCAACTAGCTGCTTCCTCCTGAGTGAAAGGAGTTTCCTTTGAACTGGAAATGTCTTTTGGCAGGTAGCATCCAGTAGAGCTGATGTGTAGTAGGCCTGAGCTAGTGGAACTGCATTTATAGACTGTGTAGTGGCATTCTGTGACCCTCCAGTGGCATAAGCAGTCCCTGCTTCTTCACCTGTCGGTAAGATGGTTTGAAAGCATCTCAGGTAAGTTTATCACATTCTGAGGGGGCTATATTAGTTGTTGGAACCTCTGTAAGGTAAATGAGGAAGAGAAAGAAGACTACGACCGTGTGGGCTTAGTCCCAACACAACCTTGAAAAGTTGAATTCTTACTCAAGCAGGCAGCTGGCTACTCTCCTGTGAGACTGTTCTGTAAAGAAGAGGAAAGTAGCCTTAAAATAAGCCTGACTACCTTTTAGGTGAAGTGCTGTCCCAGAAAGATACTACTCATGCTGAAGAGAGCAGAATCTTTCATCAGTCTTTCACCCATCACTATGTGGGCACTTTATAATTGTTGATGAAGAAGCATTTTAGCCTTTTCTATGCGTGGGCTTTCACTGTTGCAGAGCTTGCAGACAGTAGTAACTATCAGTTTCAGAGGTGCATTTGTTGAAATGGACTCCCTTGTAAAAGGTAGGGGTCAAGCCTTTTGTTTGGGTAGTCAACCTCTATGATATAATTGCATATACTTTAAAATTTGAAATGTTTTGCTGTACGTATGTTCTTTTCTACATGGTAAGGTAGATATTAGAGGAGGCTAGTACAGATGTTTGAACTAACTGGTGATGAAAGTGAAACCAGGAACAATGTCACTTTAAGTGATACTACCATCCTGTAATTTCCCTACTGCTTTTAAAGGCAGTGGCTCTTATGTTCAGGTTCAGGCTGGTGTTGCAATAGCTATCAGTAGTTTTTCGGTGGTGCAAATTGGTGTAGAACAGTAGTCTAGATTAGTCTTCTAGATCAATTAGATCACATTCTTCAGGTAGTTAAGGTAGAGGGGAGTTTTTAAATGGATTAGCAGACCTTAATCCTTTCCAACACTGACGCAGTGGAACACTTAAATGTGTACTGAATTTTAAGCATGAAAGTAGTCCCTTTGAATCATAAGGATTATTTGCATACTGAAGTGTTCAAGCGCTTAACCAAATCAGTATTATAAATAGGGATTCTTTGACATGGCAGCAAAGTACGTTAATGCTAGTCCTAATCTTCTACCTCTTTCTCATCTTTATTCTGTCTGTGCATGCTTTCTCCAGTCAGTAACTTGAGCCTGTACCTGCCTGAAGCTTTCTTGAAAAGCTTGTTGGGCCACTTGAGTCAAGCAAAGCAGTGCTTTGTCAACATACCACACATCTGTCTTTAAAATAATCAAACTGTTGGCTCTTTCCTCCAGTGTTCTTTGACCTCAGTAAAATCATAGGGCTGCAGTTAGAAGCAGAATGCTTTGGCATCCTAGTTTATCCCCAAATTTTTCCATTGGTTTTAGGATCAGCTACATACGTACATACTCAAAGGCATGGTAGGCTCTTCCATCATGTGCGCTATCATTTAAGAGTTATTGTCAAAACAAGAGTCAGATTCTCTCCAAATGTTATGACTCTTGTGTCTTATAGGCAAGTGACTGCAGTACATTCTGTATATTACTGATCTTGCTAACGTTGGTGCATTAATGCGCTCTGTCCTCGGTATTTACCCTAACTCATATGCCTGACTGTGGTTGAAAGTTGAATGCTGCCTCTAAAAAGAAATATAAGCTTCAAGCCAGTTGAAAGTTGTATAGTTGTCCATTCTTTGTAGGTGTAACAGCTCATGCAGGAAACCTGATTCACAGCTCAGGATGGTGGAAAGGCAAGGTATCCTGTTAGCCTTGCATGAAGACATAGGTATGTGCAGATGTGGTATTTTCTATGGGTCATCTCTTGCCTATGCAGTGTCCGTGAGCTGCAGCCTTGGCCATAGAGTTCTGCTCCCACTTAAATATAGGTGCTTGTACAGGTATTGGGAAAAAGTTTAGGAAAGAAATTACAAGAGTAAAATTCCAAACTACTTAGAAGACTTCCAAATCTTTCATTTGAGTGCTCAATTCCTTTTGCTTCTAATGGCAAGTACTTATATATCCAAATGGCACTGGAAATCTCAGCTGCTCTTCACATGTTGCCTCTGTACATGTGCCTTAAACATACATTATTTCAGATGTGTTTCTGAGCTACGGTTTCTGTGTTTTGCTAGTGCTCCCATTGCTGTGATGCCTATTTTATTTCAGGGGGAAAAAAATTCAAACCAAGAAGCTGTATCTTGTTTATTACCCCCTAAATATGACTTCTGCAAGAACTGATTTTTGTCTGCCTGAACAGTAAAGAGAAAAAACCACCATACCTTAGCCTGCTTCAGTAATCCTTGCTTGTGTGTGTTTAGTCAAGGGAAGGAACTGAAGAAAATGGAAGAAAATGCTGTTTGAGTTTTTCTATGCAAGTCTCCGTAAGTTACAAAGCCTTAAAGAAACATGGGCTACCAGAAGGAGAGCTGAAAGGAGTTCCCTATACAGGGGGTGAACTTGCAAATAGACACAGTTATTGCATAGTGACTGGAATCCTTTCTTATCTGTAACGTAAGTAGTACTGCCGCCATATTTTGAAGGCAGGGAATTTCACTGTAAGTTCTTCAGGCCAGGGTTTTTTTTTTCCTTTTGTATGAAAACGACTTAATAGGAAGTTTTGTCTGGACAGCCTTGCTGCTGTGGAAATCTGGTGTGGTTTTGGCACTGTGCTTACTCTGTAGTGAAGTTTCCAGCCCTCTTCACTGGTGCACTTTGTTAGACAGACTTACTGGTTGGTAGCTTGGTACACTCTGGGTTAACACCTGCTAAGTCCCCAAAGCAGAAAGGAGTGGGCAAATGATACAGATAAGGCTGCGTTTGTCTTTTCAGTAGTCTGTAAGCTATGGGTGTAATGAAAATCCGAAACACATAACCTTATAAGCAAAAATGTAGCGAAAAGGAATCAGCCTATGGTCAATTTCCTGTGTGTGTACAGAAAATGCATACGTGCTTAAAGGATCAGAAGAAAAAAGAAATCAAAGCTCATTATTTCTAGCAGCCTTGTTACATTTACCACAGTTTAAATTGAAGCTGCTAATATATAGCGTGTTAGGCCGCCTTGCTTGATGCTTCCATCTCAGAAGTTTTATAAGCATGTTACACCAGAGGGCAGTAGGAACCTACCAGTGCTTGAAGTTGTTCTGTATCACAAGCGTGAGTACATGTTTTTCCCCTCCACTCCTCCTCCCTGCTATGACGGATGAAGGCTAGATAAGGCCGATAGAGGGGGGCTGCCACAACTGCTGTCGCAGTGCTACTGAATGCGAGGTCTGTGCTTGTGGATCCATTTCTGGACACTGAGCCGATTCTGTAGATTTGATGTATGCTGCGATGAGTTCAGGCCCAAGCTGATAGCTGAAACCGGGTAATTTCTATTTCTGTGCAGAATCCTGTAACAGTAGAAGGGGAAATGAAGCGACAAGCTGTACAGTTTATCCTGCACCATGTTCTCCTGCTTGTTGCTGAAGTCTCTTAATCCTCTACCGAAAGGCTATTATTTTTTATGTTTCACAGAATGCTAACTGGGGTCAGATAAGCAGACTTGATAAGTTCACGCGTTTAAAGAAGAAGAAACAACGCTGCAAAGCAGCTTCAGCTGGGCACTGTTCAGACCCAGGCATCACGGCGACGTCAGCAGTCCCAGGGTTACCTCCGCTCTGTGCCTCTCCTCTCTGGATTCTCTGCTCACCCTCAGCATCTTGGCAGTGTTCAGGAGCCGCAGCACTTCGCTTGGGTTTGGTTGCCACTGCCTCCCGTCAGTTCAAATTAGCGTTCCAGTGCTGCGAGGCGTCTCAGCAGGTCTGGGGATTCCCTCCCATCCTGTTCTTTATTTCCCGATGAGGGATATGGAAATACACCCTCTTCTCTGGTTCAGTGGGCTGCAGGCTCAACAGTGCGCACAGTCGCCTCAGAGCGTAGTGGCAGTTCACAGCTGAGCTCAGCAGAGCCTTTGGAACTTGCTCCCTTCCTCTGCTTGAAAGTAGCTTGGGTCTGATGAGCTTCCAGACAACATTGCAAAGCTTTCCCCCCGCCCCCTGCTTCCCTGGGCGTGCGAGCGCGCGTGTGGGAAGGAGGGAGTTGTCATTGTGAAGAATTGTTCAGAGGAACGGGGGATTTACTCGTGTCCTAGTTTACTGGTGAGGATCTGCCTTACGTTTTGCTGCACCTAGGGGTGTATTTTCAACTTCTCTCTGATAAATGCAGGATATGTACTGCCCATCCTGCCGAAAGGTAAAGCACAGTACCACTTGTGCATGGACTGTGCATAGGGGTACTATGGACGTGGCTGTCTGTACAAGCTCCTAGCTTTTGCTGTGACGTTTGTCAAACTGAGATGCTGCTAGGCGGTCTGCTTTTTCTTTTATCTTATTTCCATTCTTTACTTACCTATATGCTTGTAAAAGAAATGCTGAGTTCAGGACCCGCGTAGTGGAACGATTCACAAAGCAGGGTGCTCCTGAGGCCCTGTGTACAGAAGGATAAAGGCAGGCCGTCCTGTATGTTTGCTCAGAGCTATTCAAGAGTGGAAAATGCAAGAAATAAGAGGTGAGCCGCATCTTCCAAAAACTCCACACGTCTCTTTCTGGCAAATTCTTTTCATATTATTGAGGTCAAGCACATGCCAAATGAAGTCCCGTTTTGTGCAGACAACAGACTTGTAGGGCAAGCGCCAGGAGAGGAGCCAGGGAAATGAATTATTAAAAGCTTTTACTTTGGTAATGTTTGTAGCTTGTCACATTGTAGCACTGTCATAACTCCAGCATTGCATTATTGCAGCTTTCTGTGTTCAGCTGACCCCTCCCTTTGTGCCGTGCCATTGCGCTCATGGGGTCGGGGAACGCTCGAGTGTCTGCATCCTTCTCTGAGGGTTGTGCCCAGGATGCTCTGATGCAGAACTGCCCACTAGGTACTGTGCAGAGAACATGTGCCTGTCTGGGCCCTCTATGTTTTCAAAGCTAAATATCCCTACAATGCTCCTTTTAGACTACATTCCTGGTAGACTACATCAGCATCCTTTCTGTCATCCTGTAGGCAGGTCACCTGCTTATGGAAGGCGGGCAGGTTCATTGAGCAAGACTTGCCTTTCATGGCTGGGCCTGGTCCCTGGGTTGTGCCACATGTGCTGTGTGGTTGCATTCAAGTTGATCTGCTCCATAATCTTCCTCAATACTGAGGTCTGGCTGACAGGCCAGTAGTACTCTGAATCTTCCTTCTGACTCTTCCTGTAGGTAGGTGTCATGCTGGTAAGTCTCTACTTGTCTGGGATCTCCCCAGCTGATGGAACTTCTGATAAATGATGGTAAGTGGCTTGCATGTAAGCGAACAGCAAAGGGAATATAACAGACCCATGAAGTTTTAAAAGTCCTTAAATGTACATTGTATGGTATATTATCGCAGTTTCACCATGAAAGGAGAAGAATGCATTTTGAAATGAACCTCTGTTCTTAGCCCAGCCTGCTGGGCAGACGGGTGTCAAAGCTATTTTCTTCTGTAGGTCATCAGAAGACTGAACGATTCATCAAGGGATTGCAAAGACAAAAAGCAAAGCTGATTAAAGGGAATTTTTATATTTAAATTTGAATTTCATCAGTATAGGTTTTTTACGTGAATATTTGCCGTTTTTCTGTCCTTTTAAGGGAGTCCAGGATCACTAGAACTACGGAGTGAAAGCTAATCCACGCTATCCAATTCAGAGCACCACGTATGATGTGTGGTACCCAGTAAGCCTCTCCTGTGCAGCGGTAACCTTGCTTATGCCTAAGTCCCACTTACTGGCAGAAAATGAAGAAAATAATAATCATCTCTTGAGAGGACAAGCAAAATTACTAAAGAAAAAGAACTGAAAATGTTTAGGTGAAGAGGTTTGGGACTGTAAATTGCTGATTGAGTAAATTGGAATCATTTCACATGGGCAGACACGGTGTTTAAAATGCAAAGGAAAGGTTTTTAGTGTTCTTAATTTTGACAAGCCAAAAGCTTTTCATTCCAATTATGATCTCACATGTTTGCATATCGCATAAGTAAGAAAAAAAGCACTTTGAAAGGTAATACAAATATTTTTTGCCTTTTTTTTTGTTGTTGTTGTTTGCAATTATAAAGCAAATTTGAGCAGTTTGACTTATTGTGGAGAGGTTTAAAAGTCTTATTTTGAATCACTATACCTGGAGTTGGTCGACATCTTATGCAAATGTGAGGTCAGCACCCTACACAGTTTGGTGGAGGAGTTAGGAGAGTAGAGAGAAACAAATATTCACCCTGAGGCATCACCCTGCAGGTCTAACCTTGTTCAGGCTTTTAAGGGATAGCTGCTTTAATGTGCCTCCTGTCGCTTATTTGGAGCTGAAGACTGTTTAGAAATGTTAAAAATCCTAGTGCAGGGTCTTGGGACTTCATTGTGATTGGAATTCCCCATGTTATGGGTGTTTCGTGTTTTGATCACACATCAGTGATAGACATTTTAGGAAAGGATTCAAGAAAGACAGTATTTATGCAAACACACTGAAAAAATCAGCAGTAGAGCATCCAGCTGTTGAGGACTGGATAACACAGTGCCGTCAGCTCCACTGTTTATGCTAAGAATAGAGTAACCTAGAAATAATGATGCTATCCTTGTTAAAGGAGAGAGGTGCTACATTATCTGATAGGTCTTCTGGTCTTCAGTGTCTGAGATCGATACTCAGCCCTCCTTAGAGTGGGAGATGATGAAGCAACGGGAGGAGCTTGAGTGTTTACCTGATTCCTTGCATTGGGCAGGAATTAAGGGGAATTTGGGTTCTGTATCTGCGTCGTTCACTGTCCAGGAACTGAACTCTCTGTCTTAATTCACTCTGGCCTGCTCCTGATGGTGCTGGAATGTCACTGTAATGTTTCATGTGGGATTTGTGGCAGCATGACTGTAGCAATGCCTGCAAGAAAAAGTATTCAAGCAGTATTTTGTCGCGTAGATCACTTGAATGTCCTTAAGAAGCTTTTAGTACGTGATTAAGGAAGAAGAGAGTAGCAGTTCAATTGCTTCTTTATGTTCAAGAAACGTTTCCCCAACTAAGTAGTAAACTCAAGGTCTACAGTACAAGATACAGTACAAGAGGGAGCACTCTGTGCAGAGAGGTTGAAGCTTGATGGAAAAGATAGACAAAGGAAGCACTGCAATATGCTTAAGTCCTGTATTATCCCACTGGCCTTTGTTTAACAGGCCTTATTCTGAAATACAGCCTTCGTTTTGCCCTGCTTTCAAATTCTTTAAAAATCTTTTTTAGAAGAAATTGGGCAGAGGTTAATAGTAGCTTTTCTTCGAAATCTGCTTATGCTTTACATAACATAAAAGCCTGCCTGTCTAGGTTAGATGTCTGCTCAGTGCTGTGCCACCTTGTGTGAACGTAACAAGTAAGATTCGGCCTTAAACAATGGAAGGTCAACTGAATTCCCCTTAATCCTTTTCTTTCAACTCCCAAGAAAGAAAAGGAAAATAGAAATCATTACGAATAGAATGGCACAATGCTGAACTTAGTGTAATTTCACAGAGGTAAGTCTGGCCTGCTCATCCACAGTGCCTACTTTGGGACAGAGTACAGATTTTTCCTATTTCTAATGAGAGTTTACCTCATTGGGGATGCTACTGTTGCAAGCAGGCAAGTGTCTGGGACATCCTCTAGCAGCTACAAGGAACGCTGCAGCTGTTGAAGTTAGTGCAGCCAGCCACGGCAGCCTGTGTCGATAAGTGATTCTGCAATGATTTCTTTTCCCACAGCCCTTCTTTCAACATCTGGAAAAACATTCATGGGTTTGAGATCTGCACTGTAGCTGGATATTAGTCAGCCTGGGTTCTGCCAGCATGCAGCCTTGCTGGTGTGCTGCTCTGTCACTGCCTGCTGCCGTGCTTAAGTGTCTTGCTCCTTTAAGACTGAATGGGGTATCAAGCTGATGTGGCCACAGGAGCTTTGGTAACACAAGTACCTCATTCAGGTCTGGTCTGCGTGTCTTGGCACTGCACTGGTATGTATGTGTTTGCAGCCCAAAATGCATCAGTTTACCTAGCTGCCAAACTGCATGGCATATCAATGCCTCAGTAGCTCCCTCCTTTCACTTCTAGAATTTTCTAGTTCTTTCATTATTGGTTCTTTTCACATCTGTCTCTGGTCTTTTGGGACCATCTGTGGCTTCATTTGTTTCCTGCAAAGAAAAGAAAACACTAGATTGAATTCTCAGTTAAGAAAGATCTGAAGTATCACTGCATCCAGGGTTTTCTGCCCTAGACCAATTCAGTAGGTCCTAAACCTGTGTGAGTTATACCTTCCTTCTGCTTTAACCAGACTTATTGTTTCCCCTGTAATATTTCTCAGCCCTCGGTAGCACTCGAGAAGTTAGAGTTTAATACTGTACATGACTGTTGTTAATGTGCCAATTACTCTCTTCCATATCACTGAGGGTTCTGGGAAAGAGATGCCTGGAGACTTCCCATTTTTTCATATTTCGAATCCATATTTATTCTGACTCCGTTTGCAGTGGTTAGGGATATCTTAGTTTGCATGACCTGGTTCACATTTGAGACAATTTGAATCAATTTAAGAGGAAGCCGTGTGTAAATTCTCTTCTATAATCTATATCTGATGCTTCCTTTTTGTCTCTTGGCGATATGTCTAAACTGAAACAAACAACAGCAATATCAGCAACTGAAATTAACCAAAGATTTGTGCTTTAGAGACCCAGGCAGCAAATTACTCTTACTTCGCTTATCCTCTGTACGCCTATAGATATTTTTTCCTCTCTCAGAATTTGTTCCTCTGCATTTTATTGGCAGTAGATGCAGTCATTACTGCCACGTAGCAAAGCTGAGCAATTTTTCAAGGATGCTTTGCTATATTGTGTTTTGCGTCCCAAGATGGAAGTCCAACGCGTTGGCAGAAACATAGCAGAACCCAAGGGATGTTTCTTCCTCGTGAAGAAATAAGATGCAGCCAGATGGGCCAGCAGAAGCATTCTTCCAGCTCCGACTGCTTTCAGTGCTCAGCGGGTACCAGGAGCTGCTGCCTTTCATTGAGGCTTCCCTAGGTGCTGTAGCTCCTGGTTCACCGTTTGTCCATATTATGTTCAGTGCCTAAGTGTGGTGGGATGGCCCCAGCTGGCAGCAAAAATCCCACCCAGCTACTTTCTTACTACCCAGTGCCCCAGAAGGATAGGGGATAAAATAGGAAAAACAGGAACGAGAAAGGTTGTGGGTCAAGATGAAGATGGATCAGTTGCCATCATCGGCAAAACAGACTCAATTTGGGGGAAATTAAGTTGATATATTGCTAATGAATGTGTAAGTATTTAATCACAGATTTGGGTATTGGGAAGCAAAAAGGCGGACACTAAAATATTTGGGGCAAACACCTTTCCTCACCCACCTTCTCTGGTGCTTCCACAGGCTGCCATCAATACAAGTTCCTCAGACCACTAAAGCAGACAGGACTCAGGACTCTGATCACCTCTGGCAGCGCAGTGCCTGCTGCTGGGTCAGGTGTGGATCTGCAGTGGAGGCATGCAGAGCAACCAGAGCAGACCTGAGGGTGTCCAGCATCTGGGAGCCTCTGCTCCAGCCCTCATCTCTCTGGGTGTCCATGGGTGGAAGTGAAGATGCTCAGCACTTTCCAGGATTAGGCTATCAATAATAAACCAGTTTAAATATCTCAAAAGAAGAACTGTGATGACAACCCGAGTAATTAATTGCATTGCTTTTAATAGGTCTTTCAGATAGTGCCAAGTTGGTGACATCTGCCACAGTGAGGTAATACCTTCAGGCAAGAACATTTTTAACATGGCAGTACCTCAAAAGGCAGCCTGTAGATAGGCTGCAAATGGCTGTGCAGGGGGCAAGATGTTTTATCAGACTGTTAGGCTCTCCTGCTCGCTGTGCAATCAAAAGAAGTCCATTCATCCACTTACAGGTGGAAGATTTAATTAGGAACTACTTCTAAAACAGTAAGGCTGCCTGCCTCAGGTGCACTCTGCATTTCTTGGCGAAGGTCACGTTCTCCTGCTACATCTTCTTGTTTGGTATCAGTATTACTATTGTTCTTCTAGCATAGTTGTCTTTGATACCGAGTGGTGAATCAAATCTAGCAGAGGCCTCAACCTCAGCTGATACAAACAGGCTTGCCCCAGAGCAATTAAGCACGCTGATTAACAGCAGCAGAATAAGTGGAGATAGAGTTTTCATACAAACATATTTATTAGCTGTTCTCTTTCTCTAGGGGAAAAAAATGAGAAGATGTTATTAAAATAGAGTTTGTTTATTGACCTTTTCTAATTTGTGTTCGTAACATCATCTTGTTTATTAACAAGTCATCTTTAGCTGAGATGCAGTGTTCCCTGAAACAGTTTGTGCAGAATCCATGAATTGAAGCTGGACAAACTGAGTACCAGGGAATTAATTTCAGAGGATATGATCTCATTATCACACTAACTGTTCATCTCTTGAGATGGATAGATTTTTGGCTGGCAGCTGCAACCTTGGAGATAAGTATATCTATATATTTGATGGAAGTAGAACCTCTTAAAAAAGATATTTCCTATTCCATTTTCATGCTTGTGTCAAGCCTCAAGATTTGGATTGACGATTGGGCTTATTGCTGCATTAGTCCTCGTGCCCAGCCCACTCCTATACAGTGGAGATAATGTGGAAATCAAGTGACCTAACTTATAGTCTTTCTGCAGCCCATCTTGGGAGAGCAGGCAGAAATGCAGCTTACTCTGATCTTGCTTTAAGTCTTGGTGACTTTCCTGCACCAAGATCTATGTGCTGCAGTGGCAGTGCAGATGGTGGAGTTGGCTTTGCATTGCAAAGTAGTGGACTCCTATGCTCGGTGTTGATACTTTTTTTTCTGGAGCTGCTCTGCATCCCTCTTGATCATTGTGCTTGTGGCAATGGCAAATCACAGGTCCTGCAGTGCTTTGGAAGTGGGGGGAGGAGAGGGACAGTGCCATGCCAGACGGAATTGTCTTGTCATTTGAAAATGTCTCCGCTTTGAAAGTAGTGGGAAAGTTGCCTTAAACCAACGTGGAAGAAGGGAGAGGTGTTCAGTGGGTCTTTGTCATCCTTGTGGGCATGGAAATAGCTGGCAATGGTGCTTCGGTGACTGGAAATCCCTATGGTCATTTCCAAGATTCACTGATAGCTCACATGGAAATTGGGCAAATAATTTTACAAAAGAGTGCTTCCCAGTTGATTCTTCCTCTCTGTACGCTGTTTCCTCAGTAAATGACTGTTTTATTGCCAAAATTTACTTATTTGGCTGCATTGTTTGTACAATCTTCCTTTGTACACGATGTGCCTACATTTCAGAGATTTCCAGAGGACTCATGATTTCCCCTGACATTAGCTAAGCCTTCTGGAGTTCAGTATCTCTGAAAAAGGAGGCTCACTGTATTCCTTTGAAGCAGCGTGTGAAAACTCCAGAACCAAAGCTAGGTCACACCAGCTGAGGCAGCGAAGCATCTAAGTTGGTGAGTAGGCAATGTCACAAGTGCAACTCCTTGGGGCAGTCCTGTATCAAGTTAAACGCATCTGTCTGCTTTGCTGAGCTGCATGCAGCCCGTGTCCCAGAAGCTCAGGTGAAAAGAGGACTTGATGCTGAAGAGCCAAATCAATCTGTGCACACATCTACCTTCAGAGTTGTGTCATATGGAGGGATAGATCCCTCTGGAGAACAAGGGCTCAACCCTCAGTTTTACTTTAGGTGAAGGGAAGCAGGCTTTCTATGAGATACAGGACACCTGTATGAATTAGGACTGAAGATCTGACAGTGAGTGCTCATGTTAATTAAGCAAGGCCATTTTGTAATGCCCCAAATCCTTAGGCTGAGCTTGCAGAAGTATCTGGAAAGAGACACTGGGATTAGCATGAGTTTGGGAGTGGTGAGACTGCTGCTTTAGAAACAAACAGGAGTTGCATGATGCTGTATCAGAAGAATATGATAGTGTTTCCCTTGCCAGGAAGGAGGAAAAGGGATGAAGGAAGAAAAATGAGGTTATTGAGGCTTTTTCTTCTGCTTGGACTTTGGTTCTGGAGACTGTAGAGCAATTTAAGCTCAGCTGAGTTATGATCCCATGATTAAAACAAGTGGTAAGAATGAGCCTGAGGCTAGACCGAATAATCCCCTGGTCGAGGACAGCTCGGCTCTGCTCAGTACAGTAGTAGCTGTGCTTTACTATGTAGTCACCTTGCTCTGTGCTCGCTGCTATGTGAGCAGTCCTAGCATGCAATACATCTGAAGTTACGGTAGGCTCACAGAGAACAAAAGAACTTTTGTGATGTGATGAGGAAATTGCTTAAAAAAAAAAAAAAAAAA
>PPHD01000067.1:80328-121296 GCA_002909625.1 Bambusicola thoracicus
CCCCCCCCCCCCCCAACACTTTTCCAGGGACCTGATCAAAACTTCGTCATGAGCCATGTACTTCTGGTACACTGCAGCTGAAATGTTGTACTTGTCCTCCGAATGGATTAACAAGTGAACAAGAACAACTGTGAGCTGTCTGGAGAAGGCCTGGTGTGTGTGTCAGAGATGAGAAAGGACTGGAGCCTCCCACAGCCCGCACCACCACGTGCTCACTGGTAAGACTGGCTTCTCGTTGGCCTCCTGACTGGTGGCTCACCTGTGAGTTCAATGTGCTTAAAGATTTCGGGTGGTGGCCACTGAGTTGTTGATCCTGACAAACACTTTCCCATCCCGGTTGTAGAGGACTGAGGGAAGCAGGTCTTGTGTGAAGTGCAGGCAAGGTTTCAGTGAATGTTTCCATTTATTTTCATTTCGGCAGCTGTGGGCCTACAGCTTGTTCTGTAACTTACATAATAGATGTGAGTATTAAAATCTTTCCTTAAAAAGATCTCCTAATATAAAGTACAGATTTTAGTCAAACAACACACGTTGGTTTTTCTAAGAGCTTATTTCAATACCCGTTGGAATCCTTAGAATCATTTCAACTGCCTTTGGTGACCGGTGATGAGATGAAGCATGCTGTTTCTTCATAAACCTGGACAAGAATGGGGCTGTTGCTATATAAAGGCTATGAACAAAAGCCATTACTCTCACTGGCATCAGTAAATGTGGGGGGAAAAGATTTTTTTTTTTCCTCTCTGAGTCTTTCTTAGAGAGAATAGAAAGGTTAGGAAGAAAGAAAGGCCCCGGAGCAAAAAGGAATATGAGTCAGAGCTTTCAGCAGGACCTGACTCTGACTGGGGTTTTCATCTTTGAACACAAAATGAACGCAGAATACTGAACAACTAGTGAAATCAAGGCCTACATGCAAAACAGCTGAAGTGGATGAATTTGGTATGCGTGATGGCATAATTTTTAAATCTGCGGAATAAAATGTGACAAACTTCCAAAGAAACACAGTCATCCTTGTTTCAGTACTAAGTACTCTGTGGGAGTTGCAGCACTGATTAACTTACAGCCCGTGGATTTCAAGGGCCCTTTTCCAAGTGTGACAATGAGAGCTGTTGATAATGAGGTTAAACTTCACCAGGTGATTCAAGAAAGCTGAACCACAGCACTGCCTTCCACACCATAGTCTGCCCCATTCAAGGTCAATGGGAACAGGTGGAGCTAGAGGAAAAGCAGCAAGTGTAAGCCTGCTTTTCCTTGCCCCGATACAGAGCAGGAAAGCAAACTTTGCCCTCTTTGTTTCAGTTTTTCGACGCTGGCATTGCTTAGGCAAGGAAGGTACATAGAAATTTCCTGTTGTTTATTGGCAACCTGCAAACCTTTATTGATGGTTTTTGCCGGTGCGGACTCTGTGTGCCGTGAGCTCCACATCTTTCCAGAGCCACAGTGAAGCCAGGAAGCTCTGCACAAGTGGAGAAGTGCCCGTTGCAGAGATCTCTGTCATCGCAGGGTCTGAGACACTGCATGGAGTAGGGATTATTGGCTGCACAAACGATATTGCGTTCAAACATATTTTGGCAAAATGAGAAAGCCTTGAAAAAATTGCTTCCAACCGTAAAGAGGTAATTGGTAAGAAGAAAAGAATGGGGTGACTTCTGTGTGTTACCTGGCACATCTCCAAAATCAGCCGATCTAGAGAGAAATATGCATTTTTGGAGAAAGCCGTAGGTAATCCAAATCATATACTCAGCTGTGCACTCCCACTCTGCTCTCAGATTCCTTTCTGAAGCCATGAGCATGCAAGGAACTTGAATACACTGTGGAGGAATAAATGCTGCAACAATTTAGAAGGGGGAAGAAAACCCACGGAGCATGCTGAGCTGCTGTTTTCCAACTTCTATGTATTTATTTTTGTCCGAAGCTGTTGCACTGATTTCCTCTGTTTTCTTCCTTTCCTTTCTCTGCCTGTCAAAGGATGGAATGAGACCTGATGAAGGGACAAGTCCATCTTTCAAGGCTCGGTTTTTGGTCTGAAGTGAGTTGTCATTTCTGCTTAGTCTTTGTGGCAACCCTCTCTTAAGTTAATTTCATTCATTTAAAAAATACAATTTCATTTCTGCTTATTGAGTTTGTGTAATGCTCAGACTCAACTTCTATTTAGCTCAACAAAGATAAGTTTTGTTTTCTATGAACACTTAATCAGTGTTTGTGGATACATCATCTTTTATTTCCCTTGAGCTTCGTTTTAGCCCACCTGTACTGGATGTGTGATTTTTGCCATTTCCCTTGCTAAGCTCTTGCAGTTTTTCTGCCAAACACAGTGATGTGTGCATATGACAGAGCAGAATGGAGTTGCCAAGCACAGTACTGTGGCAAAAAAGAATCCAACCCAATCCCCAGCCTTTCTCTTAACCAGTACGAGGCCTTTTAAACAGTTCTTTAAGTATTTTTTCAGTTCTTTTCTTTAAGTAACTTTTGTAGGTGGTAAAGGAAGTCCTTGTTTGTACAAGGATCGGTTTTGAGAGAGGATGAAAATCCCCATGGGCTCTGGGGCTGTCTTCCATCAATGGGCCTCGTACCTTGTTCTCAAATGTGCACGACACACAAAGACTCCAATATGATTTGAGCTTCTTCCTTGTTGTCTAGCCCAGATGCTACTTCCTGACAGCTCAAGGTTAAAAAGTGGAATGCAGTCTGTAGCCAAGACAAGTACACCCAAGTAGAGAAAAATCAAAGGTCTTCTGTGCAGGAAATGTGAAATGCTGCGTGTTTCCTTTCCTAATTATAAATAATTATTTCTGTGACCCCCAGGTGCATGATCTCTTCTGAGTTATATAAATAACACTTCTCAGCAGAAGTAAGGAAATGCTTGCTTTCAGGGTGTAGGCAGGCCTCCAACACTGGCAGGAGGGGCATTGCAGTAATGTGGATGAAAGCCAGCTTTCAGAATGGTGTTAGCAGCCTCTCCACCTGCAGGAGCTTGGGTTTTTCTGAAGCATGTTTTGAGGCCACGGCTGGAGTACTGTGCTCACTTCTGGGCTCCCCAGTGCAAGAAAGACAAGGAACTTCTAGAGAGAGTCCAGTGGAGGGCCACAGAGATGGTGAGGGGCCTGAAACATCTCCATTATGAGAAAAGGCTGAAAGCCTTGAGGCTGTTCAGCCTTCAGAAACTCATGAGAGGGGGTCTTATCGATGCCTATAAATATCTAGAGGACGGGAGTCAAGTGGATGGGGCCAGGCTCCTTTCAGCAGTGTGCAGCAACAAGACAAGAGGCTCTTCGCACAAACTGGAACATGGAAAGCTCTATCTCAACACGAGGAAAAACTTCTTTACTGTGTTACTACTTTACTGAGAGCAACAGAGCACTGGAACAGCCTGCCCACAGAAGGTGTGGAGCCTCCTTCTCTGGAGATCCTCAAAACATGCCTGGACCTGCGTGACCTTTAGCAGGGAGTTGGACTACATCTCTTCCAACGCCAGCGGTTCTGTGATTACAGTTAATATAGGGCTGTAGTGGTGGTGCTGAGCTGATAATCATGGGAACCGCAGCTCTGTTTACCCAAAAGCCTCATATAGTGCAGGCACAGCGATGTGTGTGTGCCCCTTTGTCCCCTTTCAGGTGGGGAAAGCCTGCCTGCTGAGCTGCTGGGAATGGGGTAATGACCTGCTGCCACTCGAGATAGCTGTCATACCGATGCTGCCCAGAACCACAGTGTATATTACCTCACATTAATTGAAACGTAGCTCTCAGCAACCCTTAGTAACATGCTCAATGGTGGCGTGAAAGCATTTGTTTCTAGAAGAGATCCTGGTAACCAGTGAGGCTGAGGAGTGGTGCCTGACCTTTGGGCACTGGTGCTCAGCCTGGCTGGCTGCCTGGCCGGGGGAGGAAGGGAAAGTTCTTCCTTGTAACCGCCAATTTCATGTCAGTGCCTTCTGTTAGCATTTAGTTTGTTTGGCTAGAAACGCGTAGCTCCAAAGCTCCCTTTGGCTCCTTTTCCCTATGACACTCATAGCTCAGAATCAACACGTGACTTCCATTTCACAGATAATGCAGCTGCTGCATTTCCAAGTATGCCTGACTCCCAGATTTCCCCTTGTTTAACCTCAGGACTGCCTCGGGATTTTCCTCAAGGCTGCCAAAGTCAGCTTCTCCTCCTCCTCTTCAGAACTTCCTCAGCTCCACTGCTTAGGGACAGAACCTCTCACTGGATGCAACCCGCGTGCTGCAGCTGTGCTTCCTGAGGGCCGCAGAGGGAGGAGCACGGTGCTGGTAGGCGGCTGGGAGCACTGGGGCTCTTGCAGCTCATTCAGGATACGTTCCGCTCATCCTCCTCGGGTGCTGTGTCTGATCATTTTTCATGGCAGGAGGGTCAACTGACACCTGTTCAAATCTAGGTTTTAGATTGCTGCCTGCTACATGACCTGGTTCCTCCTGTGACTTTGGAGTAATGTATGCAACCTGAGCTTGACTCCATGCTTTTCTCTGAAATTGCTCTGATGATACAAAGATCCTTTAGGCCGTGTTACTGGTAATGTTGTTCATTATTAGCAGGAGCAATTGCAGATAGGTGTCTTTGGTTTCCACCACACCGTGCACCAAAACAAAAATGAAAACGTACTGGCACCTGGCAAGGCAAGCTTAAAAAATGAAATGCAGAAAGGGGAGCAAAGAAGTTGCAGCTTTTGGAGGAAGTAGATGTGAATTGAACGCACAAAATGAATGAGAGACTGAAATCTAAATCTGCGGTGGCAGCTGCCCACTTTGAACTGCATTTTTTCATGGTGCGCTGCTCCATTACACAGTAGGTTAAATAACCACAATATAAGGTCAATGGCCCATTCAGGCGTGTGCTAATTTCACACTCTATCGTTATTAATAGCCAAGATTTAATGGAAATTACTCTTGTAGATATCTAGTCCCCCAAACAATGTTTAGATCATTTTGATCTGCCTTGTTAGAAGATCTATTTGTTGTTCCTGGTGATATTGTTGTTGGAAATGAGTCTCATCTTTAAACACTAAGAGATGTGTGCAGCTATTTCTGTTGGTGTTCCTCTCTTTCACGTTTTCAGGCGTTTGACAAGGTCTGCGCAAGTCGATGTGCAGGAAGGGGAAAGGAGTAGATCCGTGAATGGGTTGAACTCAGTTCTGGGATGAGTTTAAAAATGTAATCGTTTTCCATTCTCACAAATATTTTTTGTTAGCATTCTTAATGGTATGCACTGAATCGGCTTTGTTGTGACAGGCCATAGGTCACCTCACAGTTTTCCTGAGCCGTCCTGTATTGGGAGCCTTGTGTCGGTGTCTTCAGTCAATCCATTTATCGCTGTTACACTGTTTGCTACCGAGGGCCAAAAGCAAGCACTGCTGCTTGCTAGTGGAAAACCTAAGGGACAATTTGCATTGTAGATATGAGAAGAGGCTTGAATGGATGCCTTCCTGGGTATCTCACCTCTTCTACATCTCTTGGATTTTGCAAGTTGGAGATTTGATGTACTGCAGCAATAGCAACTACGCTGTGAAGCTGGGAGAGTGTGACACCCAAAAAAGGAAAATTGAAGGAAGACATTCAAGTATTAGATTTAGAAGCATGTAAGTAGTAGGCCAGTGTGCCTGTCAGAATCTGAATGACAGAACTGTGTATTCTGATGAATTTGCGTTTCAAATTTGGTCTCCCACCGACATTGCTCTGTAGCCCATGAAGTTTCTGTAGAGAGGGAGAACTCAGCCATGAGCTGCTCTTGCTTAAGTGGACGCTGGGGTCTGGCCTGGGTTTTGATGGCATAAGTTATGGTGAGTCTGTGGGCTGAGAACCTCTTCTTTTTCAGCAGGTAAGCATATTTTGAAGGTCTCCAGTAAGAGAGCGTTTAACAAGCCTCTGCTGGAATGAGCACCAACAGATTGTAAATTGCAAAGTGCAATGTAATTGAATCTGATCTCTGGCTTTTACCCAGCGTAGTAATTGGAAATTGCCTTTCTTTCAACTATATGCTGTTGCTAGGATGGTTACCTCTTTTCAAGACAGAATAATGTCAAGTAAGAAGTGGTTTACAGTCCCCTTGGTAGTGGTGGAGAATGAGAAAGTGAAGACTTTCTTCACTTTCTTGTACTTCCTGCTGTGTCAGTGGTATTACACTAAGTACTGCACAGTAATTAACAGCTTAGCAAACATGAACTCAGTCCTTGAATAGCCACGGCCCGAAGCCCAAATATCAGCACTCTGTTCCAGCTCAAAACAGGTGACCCACAGAAGGGCTGGGTGGAAGCAGTCCCAGTTCACTCTTGGCAGTGGGATGCATGGTGCTGCCCAGCCACCCCTCTGGCCAGCCCGCGGGGTGCATCTCTGGCCTGGCTGTTCTCCTTACACTGCTGCAACCACAGCCTTTGTCTGAATCCTGTCCTGTGCAGCGGCTAAGCAGACCTATGTACAACGCAAGGAATCTAACATCTTTGTTCAGATGTGGAAATAGAATGGTTCCCCTTGTTTGTTTGTTTGTTTTTTTTTTTTCCTGTGCTGCTACAAGGCAAAGTTTGAACTTAGGTAAAGAAAGACAGATGAAGTCTAAACCTGAATGATGTCCTTTGTGATGTTGCAGACTTGCTAATTAGGGCACACGCTGGTTTTCCTCCTTCTCTATTTCTATATCTGCATGTAAAAAAAACAAACACCAGAACACAGCTTTGAATGTTTATGACTGATGCATTGGTTGCCTGGGTATTGCTAACAGTTGTGCTGAAAGCCACAAACAGATTTGTAGCCTGGAATCTCTCTATTTAGTTTTAAAAGAAAGACCAAGAGTTGTTTAATTAGTATAAAGCTATCTCATGGTAATACTGTACTGGTCACAATAATAATAATAATAATAATGATAATAATCCTGAATGGCTCGAGAATGGGTGGAAAAGTGGTGAGAACACTTTGACCATCTGGAACTTGAGGCTAAGCACATTCAAACCAGAATTTTGGCTTACAGTTTGAGGTAGCACATTGCTAAAGAAAAACTTCCTAATAACTCTTGATATACTCTTCCTTAAGATAAGTACAAATAACTTTTGAAAAGACATATTACATCAACTATTTAGTTAATAGTTGTTTTGTTCTCTACAGGGTTCCTGAATGAAATTAAAAGAGCAGTGATATGTGGATTGGGATGTGATAGTCCTTGCTTGACTTAAACTCTGTGAATCTATAACAGACCAAGTTCTCAACTGCGTGTGCCTTGAAAGGGTACCCAAAACTGGGTCTAGGTCTTGGCAAACAGCCATGAAAACTTGGGACATGATAGCAGGTAGGAACATATATGGAACCTCCTCCCTATCTACCTACACAATTTCCATGGTGAAAAAAAAAACATTTGGTGCTCTTAGGTACTGATGCTCAGCAGAAGTTGATCATCACATTCTCCTTAAAAAATATGTTTTGTTGTTACCCTTTTTGATGAGAAGAGGACATAGCACCACTTCTCTTGTTGTCATGCATAGCAGGTAGCAGGAAACATCCTGATGAGCAGAGGCTTTTGAGGATTGTTATGGCACCTTCTTACTGTTCTGAAGGCTGAATCTCTCCTGCAGTTTCCAAGTTGTTCAAATCTTCAAATCAACAGTTGTGCCATCTATCTGTTCCATCTATCAGTCAAGTTAATCACGTTCTCAACTTTCCATTTCACGGGCACGGAAGTAGATGAGAAATTGGACTGTGAAGACTATTAGTGTCTGCAACTGCACAGCACCGAGATGTCATTGTAAGTTTAGTTTGTTTCGTGTTTCCTATTCTCTTTAACTATTTGGCTATGGCATTTTGGGTAGCATTTTTTCTTCAAGAAATTTATATGTCGATATCTTCTTACCTAAAAATATATATCTTGGATGCATGTTCCCCAAATGTCCAATGCTTTCCTAACTCCCAGTTTTGAAGGAAATACAGCTTGAGTTGGCTTAGCTGCAGTGTCTGGAAGAGTGGGAATGCTATTACTGTGACTGCAGGGAATGAGATGGGATTATGTACACACTGCCCACTGCTTCCATTATTCCAGCTGGAGTTTGGTGTGCCGTATTTCTAACAGTTGGGTGACTTAAGTGAGGCACCTGAAATTAGAAACCGCTTTTAAACTGAGTCCTTAATAAACACTGGATAAATAACATTAGTATGAGGGATTAAAGGAAGAGCATTGAAGGAATTTAAGGTCGTAGGGTTGACGGTTCTTCTTACAATGTTCTTATGAACATGTTACCAAAACCCACTGTTTACCCTGCAGTATTACTTACTCCGCAGTGATCTCCTACACCGCAGTGGCAGGGCAGTTGTCTGTTTTGGAAGAGGTAACAGGTTCACATATGTACCATATTTTAAGAATGATTGATTGGTTTCAAGGAATGAGAGTTGTGGATACAGCTAGGTAAATCTGCTAACTAGTGAATATAACTAGCACTAACCTCATTGTGGCTATTCAGGAGTATCTGCAGACACAGCCTGAAGGATTCCCTCTGCTTTTAACTTTTATTTTCCCCACACTAAATGTCAATGCTGGGATCCTTCTGCCGGTAAAGGTAGAAGTGGCATTGTTCCTCTATTTCTAGGACATCGGTATGATGCCTGCACATTTTTACCTCAAAATTCACAGCTAGGCTTCACCTAGAAGATACTTAAGTGAATTATTTACATTTTTCTTCTTGAAGATTCCTTCTGGTCGTATAAAATAGGTTCTATTGAAAAACGTTTTTCTTGATCAATTTTTCTGTCAGCATTTGATCCAAATTTCTGTGCTGAATGCACTTGGACATGGCGTACCCCTTCAAGTAATTTCTGTGTTAAGAACTTCAAAACATATCTGTTTAACAAATGTCCAGTGAGCACATTCTTTGCTGCTCCTGTGGTAGAGCAGTGTTGTGATATTTGTACACAAAGGCATACTGTGAGCAGTTTGGACCTGAGGAGCAATTAGCAATGTGTGACACAAGTCAGGGGCTCTGCTGTGAATTCCTCTACCAATCTGTTATGTGATCCTGAGGAAGTTGCATTGCCTGTCCATTCCTGCCTCTTCCCCGTGTCTCATCTGCTGACAGATCTCTACTACGTTTCAAAGGAAACACGTTAATTAATACAGCATTGTAGGGTCCAAGACTGTAAATCTGTCACCTCATCTTAGAGATACATTCCACTTGGGTTGGGTAAGATAGATGAAGAAGAATTTGTTCTTCACCTGTTGGAGAGATACTTCTTGAACCAAACTTTCGAAGATACTGCCTTCTGCATAAGCAGGCTGCAGACATATATCCACATAAAAGTATTTGTTTAACATCGTGCTTTTGAAAATCCAGCTCACTGTAAACAGTAACGGTGTTAAATGTGTCCTGTTTCAGAGCAACAAACACATTTGAGCTGACAATTACAAATTCCCATGAGAACATAAGATGTTGCATCTTAGAGGGAAAAAAACAACTCAACCACCACAAAACTCCCACATTCGGTGCTGACACCACGCACTGAAGTATTTCTTAGTGGGCTACTGACCAGTTCTGCTTAGCAAGTTGAATTAAAAGTGCTGCTTGTTTATACCTTCCATTTGTCTGCATGGTAGGAGGCAATAACAGTATCATTTTGACTGACTGCACCATGTACCTCCGTGCTGCAAAGAAGTAATTGTTCTGAGTTGATAAATTTCTCTCAAAAAATTCTGCTTCTGAGTGCAACTTTAAAAATGCAGAAGTTTGCTGTTCCTCAAGTTTAATTATAGGTGCCATTTATCTACCTTGATCTCCCCGATTCCAGTCTTCCCTAATACCATATAAAAATTCTACTCAGTATCCATACACTGTGTATTTATACATGTGTGTATATATATGTATGCGTGAATACAAATTCCCATTTCCATTGTGCAAGCCGACCTGAAATATGGTCACCAGCATACCTCTTTGTCAGCAGTCTGTACATTGGAGGCAAAGGAATGATAGCTGTTCAGCTTTCCCTGTGAGTCGTAGGTGGCGTGCACTGTGCAAGTCTATATCTAGATAAAGCGTGCAGACTCCACCAGAGAGCACAGAGAGCTACGTCTTCAGAATGTATTTTACAGAGATGTCAGTGGGGAAGGAAGGACCTAAATCACTGAGTAGCTCTGGAGTGAAATATATGGCAATTCTGCTGTTTTTCAAACAGCTCTGTTGTATTTACTTCCTTTTGGAAGCATGTCCGTGCTGAACTTTCAGCTGCTCTGCTGTTCTGTTGAACGCTGCTGATCATCCTAATGAGGTCTCAGTGCACGGCTCCCACTTCAGTAGGCTCTGCCACGGCAGGCTGTATTTTCTGTCTTCCAATCAATGCCGTTCCACTAAGAAAAAAGAAATGCAATATTCTTAGGGAAAAGCAGAGTGAGCATGGAGAAGGAATGCAGACGCCTGAAATGTGGTCCACGTTCTCCTTTTTGTGCGATCCAATATGCCACGCCTGACCCAGCAGCTAACAGAGAAGAGGAAATCTCTTTGCAGCTTTCAGATCCCATATTTAGAAATCAGCATCGAGTCCCGTTTCTGTGCCAAGCAGCTCCTGACTAGCAGCAGAAGCTACCTCACTACTCCCACCTGTGGATCTCATATCATGAAAGTAGGTACAGATTTCTTTCATGGTCTTTTTACACTCAAAAGCCATCTGCTGGGTCTCCTACAAAGATGTTGGTAGGTCAAACGTAATTTTTTCAGGTGGGATCTGGCCAGCACACATAGGCTACTGTCTACAAAGCAGTGAAAGCTTTGGGGCCTTAAAATGGCCTTTAGATAGTATCTATAAAGCTCTATTTTTGTCTCAGGTAAGCGTGCATGCTGCTGCTGCCATTTAGCAGCAGTGGTTAAGCACTGTCTCAGAATTTTACTGTTGCATCATCTCAACTGAGCTGCAGCTGCAGTTATATGAGAAGGAAAGCAAAGCTTCCTGTATGTTTTCTGCAGCTAATACGCTACGAGCTCTACAAGAATAAAATAAACAGTGGGAGGGTCAGAATTAAGTATAGCTGCAAACCTGCTTATGTGTGTGCATTCTGATGGAAATCACCCACTAGGCTGTAGCATATGTATGGCTGAGTAATAGCTTCTTCTGTGCTGAGCTGGCCGCGGCTCATCGTTTGCTGCACACTCGCTCCGTGTTAAAGGCCAGACCCTGCTTCATTACACAGTGTCTTAACCTTGTTTTGCCCTTCTATCCAATGACAGCTGCTTTGTTTCCTTTCGCTAGCAGTCAAACATCACAAATTCCTTCTCTGTAAGGCCATTAAAAGAGAACCAACACCACCCCAAGTGGTTTCAGGACTAACTGATTTAGATGCTGGAGTCTGTTGCAGGGCCAAAAATAACTCCCCATTTCTTTCTCCTTCATTGGTGAAAGGAGAAGAGAAAGTGGCCAATGACAGAGACACAACTTCCCCATAGGCATCGGAGACAAATCTATTTCATAGCAGGAAAAAAAAAATAATGCTCTTGAAAAACGTTTCTTTGCTCGGGCCAATAGACACAGAACTGCTGCATGTAATTTTGCTGAACTGATGGTATCACTTGAATGGCTCACGGACTACATAAAACGCATTACATAATTATATTTTTAAACACTGTCCCCAGCTGTGCTGATGCACACAAAAGCTGTGTTTACAATGGACTCTGCACATGTAATTATTTTGTGGCACTAGCTCTGCGCATTTCCTTGATGGATGCTCCATGGTGCATAAAATTGTAGCTTTTATCAAAGATTCTTGGACGTATTCTTTGGCTGTTTCAGCTTTAAACACCCAGCTGTCCTCACATGGGTGTGCAGGCCTGATGCCTGGGAGGGGTAAGTTATAGCACCTGGGGAACACCTTGCTCTGGGAGCTGCAGGGGGGGACGGTGATCAGCTGGAAGCACGCTGAGCAGCAGAGCCTGCTGCTCCTCTCAGGGAGGTTTGCTGAGCTGTTCCTTGGGATGTGGCACCCGCTCTGCTCCTATCTGTCTTGCATATCTTCATCCTAGCCCCGTTAAGGCTTCAGCAACCCAACCCAGCCACTTTGCAGCACAGGGAGGTGAGGTGGTGCCTTGCATCTGTGCAAGTGCAGGAGAGAAGGGGCTGCAGGCTGTGGGTGCAAAGTCAAACAGCGTGCCTTGCAGGGTACCAGGCCCAAAGATCAGCTTTGGTTTGTATTCTGTTCCGTTTGCATACAGAAAGCTCCCTTGGCTGTTCTCCATCCTGTTCTGGAATACTGAGTGTTTCTCTATCTGAACGCAGTGGCTGATGTGTGGGACTCAGCGAAGAGGACAGTGGGATATTTATCTTAGATCTGTTCCAGTACTCTTGAGTATTAATATCACTGTGAAAACCTAGATGCTGGGAGGATCGGTACGCATCACGGTCCAAGAGTTTTGCCTGCCAAGCAATAACGCTTGGAAATAAATAAAGACAAAAAGTAATAGTCCCGAGCATCGGTTTCAAAGTAATGGGATAGCAGCACTGCTGGTAGCGACCTTTTTATTACTATCACTGCAGAGAACTGGCGGATTTTTCTTGTCAATAAGCACAATGGCTTGGCACCGTATCTCTCATCCCTTGGGTACGAGACTCCACAGAGGAAATGCTGATGTTGCCGTGAGCCAATTTTTAATAGCAGGTGTTTGGTTGGAACTCAGGCCTGCCTTGTGGCAGCAGGAGTGCGAGTCCTTCTGTTACCATTCCTTGCTCTTTTCAGCCCTGCGTTTGATCGTGGAAGCTGAGAGCCTGGGGGAAGTTGTGCCATGTAAAGCAGTCATTGCTCAATAGTGAATGAGTTATTCCACAGCAAATGGTCTGGCTGCCGGTACACTAAGTTTTCCACTCTCACATGAATACAGTCATTTCCCATCATGGAAACTGTGTGGCTATGGATGCCCTTAGCATTCCCCGTCTGGCATGTTAAGTTTACATACCAGCTTTGAGGCTGCTGGTGCGTTTTGCACCAAAGGGTCAGGCGATGGAGGAAGAATCTCTGGAGTGGAAAAAATGTGGAACTGCAGAAGTTTATTGTATGTTTGTTTGCATAGCCTGCCTTTCAGATAAATCACATCTCTCCTAGTACAGCAGTGCTGGAAAAAGAGCCCTTGGATGACCCACTTGGAGTCTGAGACACCAGAGGTGCTACTTCAGAAAAGAAAGCAGAGAAAGGCACCAGAAGCCATGCAGAAGAAACACATCTGGAGTAAGCAGTGCTTTGTGTTGTCCATGTGTGTGCACGTGCTGCATCTGGATCACAAGCCATTGTTATTTTATTGGGGATACAGTGTGTCTTGTACATATGCAGGGTGCATTTTTCACGCTGCACGCTTCTTACTAAAGCATAGCGTATTACTTTCTCAAGGGCCCATTTCATACTGCTCCCTTTATCTTCCCTTAGAGAGCCCCACTAGAGTCCGTCAGCCACCTAGGCCAAAAATATGTTTTTCAAATGCCTGATCATCTAATACAAATCAGCATAACTCCACCTGCTTTGATAAAGCTGTGACTTAAGCCAGTGAAGATCAAACTCCTTGGTATTTAATGCAACATAGATAAGCTCAAAAACTTGTGAGCAAAGAATATTTCTAGGTATAACACCTTTCTGCCATTACTCCACCATATTAGCTGCAGTTTCTTGCTGCAGATGCTTGTTTAAGACTCATGTTTATCTTTAGGGAAGACAGAGATAGGAGTTGCCTGTCTTTTGCAAAACGCTGGTGCTGTGTACAAGCAGAAGTAAGAATTCACGCAGAAGTTAAGACAAGTCTTGCAGTTCAGCAGGAAGAAAACAGATGTCTTTAGACTGCTGTTTGAACCTTGACCGTTGCCCTTTTGTACCTCTGAGTCACCAGAGGCTTCTGTTTCCAAAAGCAAGATAATGCATTGAAAAGCCAAAGTTCAGTGTAAATTATGTCACGACTATAGGAGCTGAGGTGTCCTCTTTGCTGCAGCAAGTCCCTCTTGGAAATGTCCGATAAAGCGTGGAAGAAAGTGGCACTGACTCGATATATCTCTGGAGCACTGCAATTCCATTCCTGCCATACTACTAACTGAGGGAAGCGTTTTCTTTTTTTAATTCCACAAAGCTCTATAACTGTATTATCCGAGCAGCTAAGCACTCAGATTACGTAAGCTGAACATAATAGGATGTCTGTAAAACTTTGCTGCTCACAGTCTTGGAAATTTCTGCACTGCTATTTAATGGTGACTCAGCTGCAGATCTCCCAGATGATCTTGGAGGACACATGATGGGGTGAGGCTTCCGTCCTTTGGGAGAGCAGAATGTGGCCCTCAAGTATGGCCGTGGCTGGGGCCTTGCTCTCCTGTGCACCCTGCTCTGAGAGGTCTTGAGCTGCTGATCAGCAGATACTCACTGCCACACCTTCCGGTTCTGTCCTTCTAGGAATGTTTACCTTGTGTTTTCAAAGCAATCCACCTCCTGATTTGCACAGCAGGAGAATTTAACTGTTGTGCCAGATAGCAACCTCAAAATGTACTTTTACGGTCTGTTTCTTCTAAAGGATATTTTTGGCCCTATAAGTGATGTTTTAAGAATAATTTGACTAAGCACTATTTTTATGACACGTATAGCTTCATAGCGCATTACTAACCATATGGCCAAACACAGTGCCTGCAGTTACATGGCAGGGTTTACTGCCCGGTAGGAATGAAAAACATCTATTTTGAACGGCTGTGTATTGGGGGGGAAAACACGAGTCTTACGGGAAGCAGCTGAAGGAACTGGGATTGTTCAGTCTGGAGTAGAGGAGGCTCAGGGGAGATCTTATTGCTCTCTACAGCTGCCTGAAAGGAGGTTGTGATGAGGTAGGTGTCGGCCTCTTCTCTCAGGTAATAGCGAGTGATAGGACAAGAGGGAATGGCTTCAAGTTGAGTCAGGGGAGTTTCAGTTGGGGTATTAGGAAAAACTTCTTCACAGAAAGAGTGATCAAGCCTTGGGACAGGCTGTCCAGGGAGATGGAGCAGTCACTGGCCCTGGAGGTGTTTAAGGAAGGGGAAGATGTTGTACTAATGGACATGGTTTAGTGGGAAATATTGGTGGAAGGTGGACGGTTGGACTAGATGATCTTAGAGGTCTTTTCCAACTCTAATGATTCTGTGATTCTATGATTATATTTAAAAGTCACAACCTTGTGACCTTTCCTGGTTTTCATGGCTTTCCCTTGGTCTTGAATGAGGTTCATCATCGTATCTTACCTAGATCTTATTTTGGCGGTGGTAAGAGCTCACGAGGCCGGATGGCTCATGGAATGACTGGTGAGGGCTTTACAGTGAAACTATGTCAACTGTGACTGAAGTTCATCATTGGCATTATTTGACAGTGTAGGGTATGTGAGCCCAGCTTGCTGTAGAGATGTGTCTTCAATGTGAAATCCACTGACTCAGTTTACATCAGCTAGTGCTGGGCGGAAACCCCAAGCACTGATGTGGCACAGTGATGAACTGAGCTCAGATGTAGCGTCTCTGGATTAGAGCTGGGCTGTTCCATGAGACCAATGATTTTCCCATTACTTTGTGTTTTCCTCTTCTGCAGACAAATCATTCCAGCCAGATGCATGCACACATTGGGATGTTCATGCAGAAACACAGACTCTGGTTCTCCCAACTACTCAGTTGGAACTGCATTACTAACTGAGGTGTAACAGTGGTTAGCTGGGCCTCAGTGCAAATGTCACAGGAGGTTTCCCTGCATGTTTCCAATGTATGACTCTACTGAAATATCCTCCTTCACCGTACTTGGTCACCATCCCTGGCATCTGCAATGCTTTGTGGGTAGCTTTACTGTTCTTGTAATACCAGCAGCTCTTGTACAATCTCAAATCAGCAGTTGTTCACTTAAGTCAACGCAGGTTTCACCTATCATATTGACTCAGTAGCACGCTGCAGAATTCACCTACTCCCTTATTCTGCCAACAATCACATCCTATTACCTGTAAAGCAATGATCAACTTCCCCATTTCTGCCATAAAACATAATTTCCTGTGAGAAAAAACAAGCTCCACCTTCAGAGGCTTGCAAATGAAACAGGGTGTGCTCAGGGGGTAGGAAGGGGACATTTGCTGGTTTTGCTCTTGGGAGCCAGGATACAAAGCGGGGATCAGGGAAGTCAAGAGCTTTAGCCCTGGTTCTGGTAACGATTTTCTGTGCGGCCTTTTGTGAGCTCTTTCACGTCTCCACCTCGTTCTGCCCAAGCCTAAAATGGAGCTCGGAATCGTCACTTTTCTAACACCTCCCCCTCCCCACACACGGAGGGAGTTGTGAGCAGGTTTAATGTTTATCTCGGAGGCTTTGAACGGTATCATCCATCCAGGGAATGTATGCAGGCATTCAGACCCCACAGTGAGCTTTATAAAATCGTCAAGAAATAAAAAGGCATCTATATTAATCATAAATCAAGGACTGGAACAGAACACTTGGTTAACAAACCTGCGAAACGAGCTTTGTTTCATTGGCTTGAGCTGCTTTATAGTTCTGTTTGTGTATGTGGAAGTGATGTTCAGTATTTTTAAATGAGTCACAGGACTGGAAGAACAAAAATATTGGATGGTAACATATAGCAGCAAAACAATTACTCTTTTCATTCTGACAAGCACAATAACCAGAATAGCTAGTTAGAGGTGGAGGTCTGGGCACAGAGCTCCTTTCGATCTACCAGAGATTTTCGATCTACTTGCAAGACAGGGAAGCAGAACTGACACGTTATAATGATAAAAGATAGCATTAGGTCAAACAATAAAATCAAGCATGCCATTGGGGTATGGGTATTTACAGGCAGGAAGGCTCTCCTGATCAGTGCTGCATGCAGAATGCTCCCACAGCCAGCCTCGTCTAGCAGCTTTCTGTACCTTTATCCAGAGGAGACTCCTTTCCACCCTGCTTGCTGCATTGCACCACTGATTTAGTGAAGACATCATCCTCATAAGGATGCTCTTCTAACTCACCTCTGAAATCTGCTTGCTTTTTTCCTCTGACAATTAGGTTTAAATGTGCTGCAGCAAAGTACTCATCCTTAACAGTCGTATGGCTTTTTAAGTGATAAACTGCATTAGCAAATTCCTTATTAGATAATCTATCAAATGAGGTCATACGTAATTTTAGCAGTCTCATCTTGATTTATAACACGATCGCAGCAAATTACGCATAGGAGAGCAGCGTGCTGGCTGTCACACTCAGGTGCTCTCACTGTGCTGGGACAGCAGTGCCCAGGCTGGCTGGCAGCTGGCAGCCCTCCCTGTTGCCACAGCGGGACCCAGCTGACTTAGAGCCCTGGGGCTCAGCCCTGGCTTTCTTGAGACCCACGGGACATTGAGGCAGGTGTCTAAGGTCTTGCTCCAAACCTCCTAGCGGTAGTCCTTCGTGGTGTTCATTCTGACAGGCTTTCCCCTTAAATAGGGGCATCGGCTCTCCAAAAAGCCAGCTGATGGGTGGGGTGCCTGCCTTGCTGCCTGCCAGCCACAGCCCAAGTGATGAAATTCAGGGGGAAAGGGAGGGGAAACACCGCTTCAGAAGGATGCTGTGCTACTGCTGCAGAGCCTCCATCCCCACAGTGGAATTGCTCCCGGGACCAGGAGGAGACGCAATTCCTATCCCCCAGCTGCAAACTTCTTCCACAAACATTATTGTATCCTTTGAGATTTATCTGTAAGTCCCGCAGGGGGAGCTGCAATAAATTATCTGGCCTCGCCCTTCTCCTCACCTGTTCTCACCTCACATTGGTATTTCTGGGGTCTGAGCTGTGCTGAGTCTTGAAGGCTCGTGTCATCTGCATGTCTCAGAATAACTTATGTCTCTCCCTCTGTACTTATGGCCAAACCCTGCCCGGGAAGGACAAAGCAGGATGGAACGAGATTTATCCCTCGGCATTGTAGGTATCTGCCCCTAAGCTGTAAAATAAAAGCTGAAAAAGAACCTTTATAAACATTTCCTTGGGCAATATCAAATAGTAGAGGCCTAGCAATCACTGCAGGAAAACTTCTGGAAACTCTGAGTAGGCGGAACACTGCGCTGCTTTTGGAGGAGTATTCCTGGAGTGAGGGACTGGAGAAATCAAAGCGGTTCATCGAAAAGAGTAAGCAAAGGGAACGCTTGCTGTGGATGGCACTGCTGTTTTGCACACCCAAAGGTAATTGTACCTAATCCCATTGAATGAATTTTTCATGCATAGGTATATGTGAAGGCATGTACCTACGCATATTTGTTGCGATTAAAATCTGTTCTATCCTCCTTTACCAAGCCGCGTATGGCAGATTGTAGCAGAGCCTGGGGAAGGCAATTAAAGACCCAGATGAAGTCCAGAACATCAGACGTCCCTATGGAGCCCACGTGCCTGAACTGCTGTTCCTCCCCACCCTAATATAAACAGTGGGGCAAAAGGGCTCATTTCTCAGCTGCCACTGAGCAGCATCGGCTGACACCAGCGCCGCACCCCCAGAGCCCTGCCCGGTGCCCAGGAGGGGCCCGGTCTCTCTGCCCTGCTCCCTGCAGACATGGGGGGCATGGTCTATCTTCCTGCCTGGCAGCGATGTGCTCACGGGCCCCCAGCAGCGAGCAGTCTGGGTTGGATGCTCGTGCTGCAGACCTGCCTCTGCAGAGGTGTTTGCAGCCATTGGCACGGGCGCTGCAGAGCCGTTGCCTGGCAGCGCGCACGTCCTCTTCCCCGTGACGAGCACTGAGCATCGTCTCCATCGACCCGACCGCCTCCCAGGCTTCAGATCCCTGGCCGGGATAGAGAGCCAAAGGCAGCCTGCATGCGGGATGCGGAGACCCTTGCGCTAAACCTCACAGGTGAATGCATCCCAAATGCCACTGTGCTCAGCAATTCAGCAGAGATTAGCGCCAGGAAAGCAAACCCTCTTAAAGAAACGCATTTAGTGCGCATGAATATTTAGCTTTCTACAAAGCTACCGGAGGAAAACTGGTTGTGAAGCTAAGCCCCACGTCTGCTTTCCCATGCTTGGGTCTTTGGTTCCCGATGAGCACATGCTGATGTGTTTCATGTGCCACAAGAAGGCAAATCGCTGTGTCGGGGAGCACGGGGCTGCTCTGCGCCTCTGCGCCTCATAAGCCGTGTGCAATGTGTTCATCTGCTCCCAGCTTGGCACTCGGCCTCCGAGGATGCCACGAATGCAATTCGCGTGCTGTGGTAACTCAGATGCTGGACGTAACTATTGCAAGATCACAGGATTATGAATGTTAGAGCTGTAAAGATTGTGACCTTCAGAAACATCCATCTTTTCGAAAAGAAAGCGAGCCCTCGTGAGTCAGGCACGCTGCCCCCAGCAGCAGGTAGGAGCTGTCTTTTGGGGAGGAACAGGAGGGTGCCTGATGCACAGCAGCGTGCTTAGATGCAGGGTGGGAAGGGCAAGGGAGGGCCTGCAGCACCGTGGCAGCCTGGTGGGCACGCTATGTGCTTGTGCCGTACAGGGAGCTTGCAGCAGGAGCTGGCTGTGCCCAGGGCTGAGGAGCGCTGCAGGGGTGTGGATTTACTCTGCTCTGGCTCTGAGAGAAGCTGGGCTGCAGCAGTCACAGCGTGGCTGAGGCTGGCAGGCACCTCTGGGTCAATCTGGTCCAACTCCCGCTCAAGCAGGACATTAAAGGTGCAGCCCAGCTGTGGCAAGCTCCTTGCCACCATAGCTGACCACTGCATTCCAAAGTAGAGTGGCTATCTCTGAGCCTGGGTGCAGTTACTTGCAGAGATGTCATTTTATGAGGTCCCCTCATCTTGAATGCAGGGAGGCTAAAATCAGCGCGGCCAAATAATTGCTTTCTCATTCTCACTCTTCTTTGAAACAGGCTTGAAGACTCAAACTGCATGAGGGCAGGCAGGAGCTGCTCTCTTCTCACTGACCATTTGCCACGACATGAGAATGAACACCGTGCAACCATCGACCTACAGCTACAGCTCTGTCCCCCGCAGCATCCCCACCTTGAGCAGTGGCAGTGGCACAGCAAAGCTGGGCAAACCAAGACCAGCTTCAGGGAGATGCAGGGAGGCAGCAACGGAAGTTCACCCACCTTCAGGTGAAAAGGGAAACCAATTGTGGGAAGGGCACGAGAGGAGCAATGGCGCGATGGGGATGGGAATAGCTGCTGAGGCTGGAGGAGGGTGGGGAGGAAGGGCTGCTCCTGCATCGCCAGCCCCAGCTCTAGCACCAAACACAAGCATGAGCTGTCACTGCTGTGGAATGCAGCAGATGGCCAAATTGCTAGATTCTCCCTTGCAAGAGCAAAATGATATACTGTTTTTTACCATCCTTGCCTGGAGCTGAGTGCTTGCTTCACATACTATGAAGATATACTGTACAAAGGTACTTGGTGCCAGAAATGTGCTCTAGTGATAATCAGGAGAAAACTGTGCTTAAAGTGACATTTAAAAAATAATTATTATGGCCCATTGCTGTTAGTCACACATCCCCACAGCTGATCTGGCTAACAGAGCTTTCCAAAGCATTTTTCCTTGATATGTCATCTGGAAATTATGCCATCGTGCTGTCACCGTGTCTTGCCTTGCAATCACCCGGACACTATCTATGCGCTCACACACACCAGTTTTTTCCCTCTTTTAGGGGGAAAGAAATTCTCTTTTCCTTTCTCTGTTTCTCATGCCACTTTGGCTGTGGTCATACTGCTTCTTGGCTCAGCCATTTGCTGGAGAGAAGAGGCCTTACTGCTGCAGAGCTGGCTATGAAGCACCACGATCCCATCTCCCCTTGCTCAAGGCCTCAGCCAGCAGTGCTGCTCGGCCCTGATGTGCCCCACAGCAGCTGAAGGCTCTGCAGAACCCAGGTCTGTGTACAGATGCTGCAGAGCTCACCTGCGTCATACTAATATCAGGTGCTTGAAACTTTATATTGGAGGCACAGGGCTGTGAGTGGCGAGTCATTGCAGCAGGTGTGCTTTGCCAGCTCCAGCTCTGAGCTGACAATAAGGGAGAGGGGGGAGGCTCTCGAAAGAGCCCTGGCGGAGACTGAAGTGGAAGAGAAAACTCAGAGTGCCTTATAAGTCTGCTTATTGATCCTTCCCAATGAATGCAAAACCCACGGCAAGGATCAACGTGGTCTGCAGTCAAGTGAATGGTAGAGAATGATCATTTTCTTGTTGATGTCTTTTGTGTTCCACTGGATATGTTTTGTAAGGATCGTTGTCTGCTCTCTCTTCCTGCCAGTCCTTTAAAACTTGGACACATTTTGTTTTCTTTACACGGAAAGGCTTCAGTGGGTCACCTGTAAGCTTTGTTTCCAAAGGTGTTAGGATATCTTAAACCTTCATTATAGCCTGCCTTTCCTTTGCAGCCCATCTTCAGAACACTCCTGCCTGTGTCACTGCGGTTTGTGCCGCAGCAGCATGTCCTCCATCCTCTCCTTACACTTTCTTCCATCACTTTGCTCAGAAGCTCCTGCTAAGCATCCCACAGCCATGACACACTGGCCTACCAGCATCTCATCTCCAGTGAAACCTCCAAATCTCCCCTCTGAGGGCCCCAGTAACTTCATCTCTGAACTTGCTCCTCTGTTTCTCAGTCATTCCTCCTTCCTGCTCATTTTGTCTTGTTCTTGGATGGTTCAGTGCTGCTTTCTTCTTCGTGCTCATCTGGCACCTGGATCCATCTCCTATCTTCCATTAGCCAAACATTCCCTCTCTCATTCTGTCCAACCTACCCTGAATCCCCATCTTCTTCCCTGGCAAAACTACACTTCCTCCAGCCAGGTAACAAGGGGAATCTTGTCTGTGCTGATGTGAAGGCACACTTTGGCTAGGTAAAGACATTAAAACACACATTTCTGCATTATCTTTAAAGCTGCTCAAGGAATATATGCAAGCTGCAGGCTATTAGAATAGGTTTGGGGTCTCATTTTCTCTACTGCCCTGCACTCTCACATCATCACCGTCTACGTTCAAGTTGCTTTTAACATCTTTACATTCCTGCACATGACAAACAATAGGGAACAGCTCCCATACAGCACAGGAAATATAGCAGCAAGTTTCTCGCATCCATTTTTCATCTGTCATCAAATAGCTTTTATTCATGGCATAGCACAAGTGTCAGCCAACTGGCGAAGACAGCCTGTATTAAAAATGCTGGGGATTATTCATGTCAACAGGCACAAGGGAGCTCTTCTCGGTTGGCGGACCTGCAGCAGCAGTGCTATGAAAATGCAGCAGGTTCTCCAGAGTAATCTCAAATCTGAATAACTTCAGAAAGAGGCCAACAACTGATGATCATTTCCAAGCACAAGTCAAAAAAGAAATCTAGCACAATTAGATGAGAGCTTGGGTAGAGGTTTAGCTGTGGGTACGCAGGAAAGCTTATATCAGAAGCACGTTATGTAGAAAGCCTAAGGTGATCTTTTTATAACAGTGCTTAGATTGAAGCTGGTTCTGTCTTCTGGAGTTTGGCTTCTGGTTACGTAATTATCAGGTAGACGGGGCCTCGGCCCCTCTGATTGCAGGCCTTGACTGCTTGAGCGTATTGGGAATGTGATCTTCCCTGGCTAAGTGATTTGTCTTTTATGGACAAGGTATAATTTAGAAATCAATAATTCTTTTTCCTTTTAGTGATTTTTTTTTTTAAGCCCCGTTTCACTGAAAATCTCTGTTACTATATTTGTCAGACTATTACTAAGGAAAAACAGAACATAAGATGGACACAATAAGACTGCTTACCTTAACACATGAGGTAATATAGGACAATTACAGAGATTTCATATATCTCAAGTTAGCTCCTAAGGGCAGTTCCCCGTTGATTATTTCAAGCCCGCTGTATCTGCAAAATCCTCTGTATCCTGCCACCTCTTCTTGCCTGTTTGAATTGTTCCTGTTGAAATGTACGGCCTGCTTCTCTCCCCCCTCCATTATTGTGGACTTGTTTCATTCTCTAAACTGCTGATGCTATGTGCATGTGTCATCAGGAGCAATGTAAGTGGAAGATAAAAAGTAAGGCCCGTGCAAGTGATCACGAATGAGGTGACCTCATCTGATCTGACACAGATCTACGTTCCACTTATGCTCTGGAAAATCTTGGATGCTGTATTTTAGTAAAAACCTCATTTCTGCACAAACGCGTGATACAGAAGAAGCCCAACCAGCAAAACCTGAAGATGTATCCCATGGCATCTCCATGACAACGTATAGATGCACATTCTGCTCCATACATCCGCACGGGCAGACGGCTTGCTCTTAGCTCACCCACTACAGAGCTGAAGGCAGGCCAAGGGCTGCTGCAGTGAAAGGTGCTGGGATTTAATGTGGAAACTGCAGCTCATCATTCACGCAGGATAAAACTGTGGCAAATGAAAGAGCCTTCTCAGAGAGTGAGCTGTGTACTCGAGCTCTGGTTGCTGAGCTGCTCGGTGCCATGGAGGCATGGTGGTGGCAGGTGTCTGGTGGGCACAGGGAGCCACATGGAGGCCCTTCGCTAGGCACTCCACGGCTTTCTGGAGGGCTGTTGCTACACCTCAGTGGCAGAGCTAGATAAGAACAGGAGGCAGTTTGGGTTAATAAGTTACTCTAGAGGTTGTTCCCTCCCTGCACGTGCAGGACGGAGGGAGAGCGATCCTGTGGAGGCCCCGAGGCAGCAAGTGCCATCACTGCTCCTCAGGGGCACGCGGGACACCAGACTGACCAGCATCCCCGAGCAGTGACAGCCTCGGTAAATCCCCTCTCCTGGCTGCCTTCCTACCCTGTCCTTCCTCAGCCTCCTGCCCTGCCAGTGTGCCTGGCGTCCCACTCACTGAAGCAGCCAAAGCGCTGCAGTTTCACACCCAGCTGATGATGCGGGGCTCCTCCATCCGCTGTGCCCCCAGCACAGCCCTAGCCCGGCTTTTGCAGCGCCCGCAGTGCAGTCTTTGGAGCTGAACCGATGCCTGCAGCATTCCAGAGATATTTGCTATAAGCAGGGCGGTGCATTCAGCTGCCCAACAGAGCAAGGCTGGCTTCTCCATCCTTGTTTCTGTGCTGGAACATGGAAATTCACCTGCGCCTGTAAGCAAGGAACCTTAAGCAAGTTACCTCTGCTGCTCAGGTTTCCTTTCTGAGACAAGGAGATAACAATACTGACCTTCTTTGCAGAGCACTTTCTTGTTAGTTATTATTTTACAAGGCATGCCACATAAAGGCTCGTTGTTATCTTTTGTTCAGCTGTAAAAAGTTAGCCTAACAATGGGGCATGGCATGTTATCAGCCATAAAAAGAGTTACACTGATCTTTAGCATTTAAGAGTGGACCTTTGTTCTGCTTGGTTACTTATAACCTTTGCAGTGGTGTGGCTTAGTCTCTTGCCTTTTTTTCTTTTTCCACACTCTGTGTATATGTACTGTGTACATGTGGTTGACTTTTGCTTTTGTCAGGGGCAAAGACTGCATTTTTTAGCCTAACATACCAATGTCAGCCGAGTGACCAACCTGTGATCTGCCATTCAGAGCATTTCCTCTGAAATAGGAGGAAAATTAATTTGCCCACAGACAAGAAGCATGGACAAGAAAACACAGAACCTAAAAGGACTAAAAGGATTACGATCCCTAAGAAATGATCTGCCTTTCCTTCAGCACGTACTCTGTGAACATGTCATGCTGACTGCCAGAACTTGTCCATACTTTGCAGATAACTTGTCCTTTTTTTAAGCATGAAAAATGCATATTTCCCCCTTGAAAGCCTCTGAAGAATATAATAAATTCTACTGTAGACCATGGACCAATGGAGAGCTTTGTGCCCCCCGGCCTGGGCAGTACGACATGGGAATGGCAGTGTTCAGTGGACAAGTTCATGGCAGATGGTGTCTGGGAAGGAAGGAGCCCAGGTTTAAGGAGCCGTAAAGTAGGCTCCCATTTAATACCGTTTCCACTGTAATGTCTCATTAGGCATGTCAGGAATCCACAGAGAAAAAGTCATCATAGATGATGCTAGCTCATAGCCAGGATACCAGCATGAGCAGCAAGGTCAAGACCCAGACTGCTGCCCATGGCCTAACACCGTTCACTCTGAAAAACATCCAGCATCTGGACACACCAGCAGGTTGTACAAAGTGACGGGGAGCCCCTGATGCTGGGCTGACCTATTCCTGAGCCCCAGCTTTAAGGAAACAGTAGTGGTGGGGCAGCCTTTGAAATGATGATGATTGAAAGTACTCAGCATCATATCCAGTGGGCCGGGTCTGGATGAGAACAGAATAATTAACCATTCTTCTGTTGACATATAACAGAAATAATTGGTGCTACACTGGCTCCCCAAGGCTTTTCAGGAATCTGAACCCAGCAGCAAGGTGGTTTGGCTAGGGGCTAGCATACCCATTAAGGCAGAGATCAGCCTGAATGCAGAAATTCCATGTGGGATAGAAGAGGGACAGAAACAGGACAGATAGCCAGGAAGGCTCAGACCTAGCTATGGGAACCCCCAGTAGTGTGACCTCAAAGGCTGAGAATGGGATTTCAGGCACAGGCCTTTCCAAGCTAAAGACAATTATAATTGCAAGCAAAACTCCCATTTCTTCTTTGACCTTTGTTTTAAATGTTCAAGGAAAAAAGGCTTTGTGCGTATTTGTTAATCAAGAGTGTTCATTTAAAGAACTACCTGACTCCATCAGCCTTCTCACCCAAATGGGACCACCCGAGAATATCTCCTGCCCCAAACTGATCAGGGCTGTGTAACTGATCTGGGCTGAAAAAAGTGATGTTCTATATACTTCTGAGGAAAAAGTTCTTACTGTAGACTTTGGCAGTAAATGCACGCAGGAGTTCAAGGCAGCGAAGAACTGGATAGGCTATTATTCTCCAATCAATTTAATTTTTAAGCCTTACTTAAATAATGCTAATTTTAAATGAGATATTCTCCTGATAATTTCTACAGTTGAAGGGATGTAAATTCACATTCATAATGAGTGCTATTTTTTCATATTTGATTGCGGTAATCCAAATGATCCTATTTAATATCAAGGACAGAGCTGGTATCTATTTTTTGATAACTGCTTTGCATAGCATGCTCCATATGGTTAACATTTGCAAAGAACAGTTTTAGAGGACAGGACTCCTTGGTAGGACAGTCCTGGTAGCTGAATGGGCAGCTCCTGCAGACAGAATGCAAGGAGTCCACAGGGCTGGAAGTCCCAACATCCAGGATCTTTGACGGCAAAGTATTTTGCTCTAATAATCCTTTTCTGCATTATTCTAATGTCAAGTGTCACCTGATGAAACTTCAAAGAATGAGATGTGCTCATTTTACCTCTCTCTTCTATTTAGCTTTCATCCTGTTGCAGAGCTGGCGGGTGTTATCCTGGTTGCCAATCTTCCTGTCCAGCTGTACATCCTCCAGCCTGAAAATATCTTCTTCAGCCTCTCAAGGTATGTTTGGTTGGCTTTCCTTCCTCAGGGTGATAAATTTCAAAACCCAGTCTTTGGAGAGTGAAAAACTTGGGTTCTCAGGACTGTCCACATAGAAATCCTGGGAGAAGAGTACTGGAGGGTTTTTGACCAATGCAGTTTTGTGTAATAAGAATTCTTTGAAGACGTTAGCTTTTGTATGGTAAATATATGCAACGTAAGTCAATGAGAACATACAAGAACAATTGGTTGCTAATATGCCTAATATGAATAGTCATCATTATCAAAATTATGGAATAAGGAAGAAGACAAAAAGCAGATATTGTAGACATAGCGGTAATCAGCTGCTTATAATAGAAACGTTTTTATTTGTTCCACGTGGTAATATGCAAATATTTCAGTTTAGCAGAGTTCCATGTCACATACGGTTTTCTTAAGATTTATCAAAAGATCAAGAACCAGAGTCGTAGAAAAGCAGCCAAGTTGAGCATAGTGCTGCTGAGAACCAACACTGTCCTCGGTGACACGTCCACAAATCGTGAGCTAGAAGGCAGAGCGAGCCAGAAGTCACATGGAATTACAGAGCAACACTATACCTAGTATTATTATTCAGATATTATGCTGTCTGCAATTCATAGATACCGAAAGAATTTTAAGACAGGCACAGTCAAATTTCTTGAGAATAAGACCAGGAGCCAAAAATTTCAGCCCCAAAAGGGACGGACTTGCTTTGGACAAAATATCCAGCCTCATTACAGGCTGTCCGTAAAAGAGGACTAATATTTGTGTCTCCTGGGATGTTGTAAAATTAATTATTATTTTTTACATGCATAAATTGCATTGAATGTGGAGAGGTGTGTGTTTATACACAGTAGCTTTGCAATTGCACTACACATAGAGTAGACCCTGCCTCTCCTCAGCAGGGGACAGACAGCTTGGAACTCGGCAAGTACTCTATCCAGCTAGAACAAATACAATTTTGCAGCCCATTGATTTCCATTTACAACGCCAAGTTTTATTTGATTTATTTTTTTAATATCCGTGTGCCACAAGACTAACTTCTTTTTTTTCCTTTTTAAATGAAGTGCCACTGGCACGTGGTCCTCATTAGCCTAGCAGTATTTTGGATAAGTTAAGATAAAGGATCAGAAGACAAACAAAACCTGACCATTTACGACAGCTTTAATGACACAGCCCCAAATTTACTTCTATTTGTTTAACTCTAAGACATATGTGAGTGAATGTAGGATTTCTGAGCGTATCAAGTGACTACATACCTTCGTGGACTACATAGAGGATTCTCACACATATGCAGTAAGGACAGATTAAACATCAGTACTCTAAGTGTAATTTAATGACTTGGCAAATAATGATAGAAAGCACACTAAGCAAAGTTGTTGCTGGTAATATAAAGTAAGCATGATGCATAGGGGTTGCAAGGATAATTTGACCTATCAGTGATTAAATATGGGAAAACTTGCATTGCCACAGCTCACGGCTCGCACCGGCTAGCATGTATGGGTGGATGGGAGATTGGGCTGTCAGGCTGTCAACTTCCATGAGCCCCAGCTCCTCGGTGAAAGGGAGATGGCCATTTTCGCAACAGCGTCTCCAGCTTCTTTCTTTACAGCCAGTCAAGTCCAATGACATCAAATATTAATCTGGCACACAACTTGGGCTGTCCAAATGCATTTTATAACCAACAGCATATCAAATCCTTGGGACCTGATGACAATCACTCCTTTGTTGTCACATCCTTCAGTCACTTTAACCCAAATTCTCAGCCAATTCAAAGGAAAGAATGGTGCTTCAGAGGACTGATTACAGCAAAAGGGCTTCAAAACATGAAAGGAGGGAAGGCAGAGCTGCAACTCATCACAAAAGATCCTACCATAAAATCTAGAGAATGAACAAGAAGCCTTAGATGATCTCACAGCAAGAGGCTCTGTTGTTATTTTGAGCAGAGGCAGAATTTCTCTGCAGGGGCAGAATTTGGAGCATCCTGGCTCTGGTCTTTGGGCTCGCAGCTCAGAGTTCTCTGTACAAGACTACAGCCAGTGAGAGAAAATTAAAAGTTGACCCTACATTATTCAAAGGAAGCCAAGAAATAAAATATAGGCTAAAGAAGAATTCTTTTGAATAACTTGAACCAAAATCCTAAGCACATTAGCTGGAAGATTCAGAGAAATAGCATGAAGGAAATTTCTTTATAGTCTTGGAGGAAAATGTGTGAACTCAGTTTAGTATATACCTGGCACAGCTGAAGAAGGAGGAAGTATCTACACTGTACTGGCACCACCACTGACCTTATCATCTGTGGAATAGATGGCACGGGATCAGGTAAGAACTAAAAGAGGGTTTTAAGTGTTCAGAGGGGTTCTGTCATGGGGGTGCTTTTTGTTTTTTTCACAGTGTGTTTCTGAGTGGGGTGGAGTGGGAGAAAGGATCAGTGTGATACCTTACAGAGTCCCCATTAAATGATGCTGAGAGGCATAAGCTACCTCAGCTATGGAAAACTGTGTATCAAGGGTGATTTATTGAATAGACCAGCACGCACGCTTACCAGCCCATAGAAAGCTGGTAAGAGCCTTTGCATCAGAGTTTGAGCTGTTTATTTTTAAGAACAAACAGTTGACAAATACAGAAAAAACAGACCCAGGCATGTGGTTAAGTGAGTGTGACGTCGCACAGAAAGCTACTTCTTTGGCACTGGAGTGCAAAATCCAAATGCAGTGCTAAAGCTTAAAAGTAATTACTGTCTGCAAGGCCTGGTAATCTTGTGTCTGCTCCTGCAAGTGCACACACACAGGCCATCTGAGCAGCTGATTCGCTTTGAGGACAAGGAGAGAACAGGCACAGGGACAGTAACAGGCTTGAGAAGGATGGCCTCTCTCAAACCTCACTACCTTCATCACAGAGGTTTGCAATATAGTAGGCTATGCAGCAGTTGTTCTGCAATGGCGAGCTCTGGTCTAGTGCTGTCAGTCTCACACCCACCGCTAGCGAACACCTACATTCCCTTTAAAAATAAAATCGTAACAGCTCTGAATACAAATGTGCGAAAGTTTTACTATTTAAAGGGATCTTCTGTATTAACTATGTCAAACGGAGCCCTTTCTAGAATGGCACCCAAGATGACTCTTTCTGCAGATGCTGATTTCTGCAGTTGGGCTACTTTTTAGACAAAAGATTCTCTGAAAGATGGGAAAAGGACTGGAAATGGCACAAGTTTCCAGCTGGAAATCCCACTGGTTGTCTTGAATATCTAAAGCTTGAGGCCCCAGCAGGACAGGAGAGCGGTGTGGGCAAACACCACGTGCCTCAGCAGCACAGCTCTTCCCACCAGCCCCTTCTTTCAAAGAAGCGTGACTGTGAAATATCCCTCGTTGTTGAGGTGTAGGGATGAGGATGGTGGAGGCAGATAGCACAGGTAACACATCGGGTCTGCTCTGCCCCTGTAGATGTGCCCTCAGCCTTTTTGCTCTTGGGTCTCTATTGGCTAATTTTGTTTAGTGCATGCTCTGCCACCTGAAGATGTTTGATGCCTTCCACTTCGGAATTACTGTTTCTCACTAGCACAGGTTGCCCAGGGAGGCTGTGGAGTCTTCTTCCTTCAAGTTACTCAGAAACCACTTGGATGTGGCACTTGGACACAGGACAGCCTGCTGTTTGAGCAGAGGTTGGATCAGAGGTCACTTCCCACCTTAGCCGTGCTGTGATTCTGTACTTAGGGGGGAAAGCTGGATATCTGAAGAGGAATTAATGCCTCAACACCTGAAATTCCCTTTGTAAGCTGATAGTGCAAACGCAATATTCACCCAGTCGTAAGGTATTAAATATTTCTGTTCTGACTTGCGCCAGTTCCCAGCTATTGTCAGCAGACCATTAGCTGCTTGCATCCTGGCTCCAGTGAGGTTAGTCATATAACTCAAATTGATTTCAGTGGCAATAAAAATTAGTCTCCCAGACAGTGGTCAGGGGGAAGGAATTGGAGGGCAGTTTGCTGTCACTTAATTGTCCAAGTTTAAGTCACTCATTTTGGGGGGGCATAATGAAATTCTGCGTGTGAATGTGTACACAACAGAGAGGTGTGGTGTTTATGCCACTAAGAGATCCAGTACTGATATCTTCTCTAAGTGATTTCCAAACTTCCTTGCAAACACAGATGACTGTTTTAGGACTGAGGGACGTGGACATCCTGGCTCCTGGTTGTATAAGGCTCACGGTGTCTCATCTGTCTCACACCGTTTAGTGCTGATATTCTGTTTGTTTAATTACTCAACCAGAAAGAAGAATTAAATGGTGTTTCATAATTCTTTATTGCAATATATGCCTTCCAGTAATTACCTCGCTCATTCTCTGATAGCGTAAAGAAACCCTGCCCCCATATCTCCTGCATGTAAGACAACACGCCTCTTTAGAAGTGGATTTTGTTCTTTATCCTTTTCTCTTCTTTCCAGTTGCACTTAGACAGATCTCGAGAAGGATGTGCAGTCTCTGTGGATGCCCTTCCATGCACATTTACATTTTCCCCTTGCTTTTACTGAAGTATACGTGGACTATATTGTTTTGCATCTCTATTTGGTTTTCATTTATCTGTAATTTCCAGTTGTGACCACTTCTGTAGTTCATTATTTTCAGGCTCCTTCCATCCTGCACACGTATGAAAGGAGATTTTTTTTTCCATTCTGGACCTAAATTATAAATTAATCAATAAACTGAAGTTTTCTCCTCTGAGGTTGCATGAGAAAATCTGCAATTCAGTCATGTCTGTTCTCTGGTGGTAACACAAGCCTTAGATTTGTTATAATCGCTAGCAGTAAATACGGTATCCATTTTAAGAGAATTATCCAATCTGCCTGCATTTCCTGATCTTTCTCTCTCATTCCTTTGTTATGATATGCATTCTGCCTCTTAATTGTTTCCATGTGAAACGGCCTCAATCTGAGCAGTTGCGATGAATAATGACCACTTCAAAATGTCAGCTTTTCGGTTACAGCAGATAACCACGGTCTGGTTCCTCTCTGCATGCAGTAGCACTCTTTAAGGACAAGTAATGCCTTCTGCAGTCTTGTTAAGTGAAAAACAGTAAAGAACAAACATCACAGGCAAAAGGCAGCTTAGTAAACGTCATTTTTGCCCTTTTCCAGTAATCTTGATCCCATTTTTTATTTCTGCATAGCTATAATATTTTCCTTTTCTTTCATTATAACTAAATAGTGCTAGGAACTAACTTAGCATCCCTCACATGGACTGTGTTAAAATGTGCTTTGATAAAGAACCGTGGTGTCCCTTTCATGTTTTCAGCACTGAGGCTGCTTTACTGAAAGCCCCTTCGTTGCTGCAGTAAGCTCTGCTGGTTTTGCTGCATTTCCCCCGCTCGGTGCAGGGCTGGATGCGCTGAACAGTGAGGTGTGAAGGAGCATCCTGGAAGAGAAGGAAGCTAAATATATTCTGCTTCAAGATTTCTTCCATTCCTCTTTCCACCCCCAGATCCCAGAGACTACAATGGCTTATGCAGGGCTTTACATATGCAGCAAATGCTGGAGGGAGGAAAATTCCCACAGATTAAGAGCTGTAGCCCAATACCACCACCTCCACCAGCCTGAAATGGCGCTGGGGTGGGTTTCGAGGGAGTGCTCTCTCATCACTGCTTCCAAAGAGAAGTCCTACACAACTGTGTTTCAGAAAGGATCCCTTGCTGCTGGGAGATCCTCCCCTGCTGCTTTGATATAGGCACCTGGATGAACTGGGGAGGGGATGAGGTTTCCTCTCGACTCCCTGTGCTCAGTGCTTTCTTTAGCTAGGAGGGGCTTCCCTACCTAGGGATTATTTTCCCTCAAACCAACTTCATACTCTTCTCTGCAAGCAACCTGTCAACTACCTGTAAACTTAAAGGAGCTGAGTGCTGTGCACAGTCACTGGGAGGCCAGGGGCCTGAATACATGCTCCCAGTCTTCCACGAGAGCACTGCCATATTAGTGTTCAAGGAGCACAACTCAGTACCAACACAAAAGAGCAAACAAGAGTTTCCTCTCATTTGCCTCTGGTTTTATGTTTATATAATTCTGCTTAATTTCATTTGCAGGAGAACAGAAACAGATCCATAGTCTCTTGGTGGAGATGATTTTGCAGGGCTGTGATCCAAGCCAGAAGGCTGAGCAGGAGTCCACTTTCCATGCACAAGCTACCACCGCAGAAATGATGTGCAAAATGGCTCTTTTACTCCTCACTCAAGGCTTTTAAGGACATTTGCAGACCTTGTACGCAGTGGGAAAGAGGCAGAGGAGGAGAGTGACTGGGCAGCCCTCCCTTCTTTCCAAGTGGAAGCGGCCTAGCAGGCTGTTTTTATCTCCAGGTACACAAAAGGAAATTAAACAATTAGAACGGATAGCTCAGAGCTTCAGAGGGGAAGAAATTACTATTGGTTTGACAGGTCTGTAAGTGAATTACTTATTTATGTAGCTCAATAGATTTAATATTAATCACAGATGAAAGACGCAAGTTAAACATACTTTGCAAACATGTGTGTTGACTTCTTATTTACCCATGAGTGGCTCAGGCTAGCATTGCTGCTGGTACAGCCACAGATAGGGAAGGCCAGATAGCTGAAACGAGGAACAAGTGAAAGCAAACCAAATTGCTTTTAGAAGTTTCAAGTGAATGGACTTTTGGAACTGCCGTAAAAGATAAAACAAAAGAAGGAGCTAAAAACTATGGCTGGAATTCACTTTCTACAAGCAATTCTACATCTGAGCTTTGGGCTGCCCAGAGGACGTGGGCATCCATCCATCTGGCTGTGGATGCCCCATCCCTGGAGGTGTCAAGGCCAGGCTGGATGGAGCCCTGGGCAGCCTGAGCTGGTGGGTGGCAGCCCTGTCCACGGCAGGCGGTTGGAACTGGATGAGCTTTAAGGTCTCTTCCAACCTAAGCCATTCTATGACTCGTGCTAGTCTGGGGGCGCTAGCCAAGTGAAACAAGTTGACCTCCCAACCCTGTGGGGTTTCCTATTCCTGTCCAAAGATGTCATAGGTAAAACCAGGCAGCAAGGGCTGCAGCTGTAAACAACACCTTCTCATTCTGTGCCTGACAGTTTGCCTTGGTGCAACTTAACAAGTCTCTAGAATGTTGAGAGGAGTCAATTGAATTTTTAAAGCATCAGGCACACAAAGGACATCAGGTGGAAAAATGCTCTTGGAATGCACTATCCCATGACTAGAACAGAGAGAGAGAAAATAGCTCCAGTTAAAGTAAATCAGAAGAGAAGAGCTTTGGAGCAAATTTTAGGCACAGTAAAGTCTCTCTGGAATATGCTTATGCAGTCTTCAACTTAAAGAACATAGAAAATTGTATTTCTTTCCTGCTTTATGTCTTTAAAGTATCCGACTCTTCTTTTTTCAGACCTAGTCAATATCATCAGCTAGGCATCCAGAGGGTCTCCTAAGCAATCTGAAAGAACATGTTTGTAAAACTGTGCATATACATGCATAAATAAATATATATATGACAATAAATAAAAAAATAAAGCAAAACTGCTGTGGTTTCAGGATTACCAATGCTGCATTCGGAACTAGAACTAAATGCTTATTTACATGAGAGAGCATGCTAGTTTTCATCTGCTGAGAAAATAATGTGCATTAAACCCTACACAACTTACAGTCCACTGAATAAAACGTAGACTTTATTGGAAAGAAAGATCTGTGATGTAATGAACTACTTCTGTGTTAACCAAAATAACTCATTTTGAGGCTTAATGAAAGAGTAGCCATTTTGGTAATGATTTCTTTTTGTTGATTTTAAAACTCTTTCAGGACTTCTCCTGATGGACATGCTGAATTAATGCCCCAAGCAGGAGTGCAGCTGAAGGCTCACCGTGCCCTACAGAGAAGTGCAACACAGCTGTGGGTGGCAGGACCCCTCCCTTGGTCTTTGTGCCCTTCAGTGATGGACGAAGGCTCCAGCGAGGTGTTTGCAGCCTACAGAGGCCATGAGCCCAGTGCCTCTGCCTGTTGGTTCACCAAGCCAAGGCAACAGAGTCAAAGTAGCGGAAGGCCTGTGCACGATGGGGCTGTGATACTGGCCTGGGTGAGCAGCTAGCACTAATTTGAGCAGCCCAAAGGTCACGACTATTTATGCAGATAAAAGGTCAGTGGCAAGCTGGCAGGTGGCTGTGGGCTATCTTGGTACGCACTGCGCCCCGGGCGCTGATGTCTGCGTCTGGTTCACACTTAGTTTGTCTTTCCACGTGGACTTTCAGGCCAGGTTCCGGCTGAAATAAAACACAACGGGGAAAGAAATCTCTGGTCGTGTGAGTTGATGCTGTTGGGAGACAGCTGCAGTTTTTGTGGCTTGGGTTCATCTGTAGCTAAATCAAACCTTTGAATCATTATTTATAAAAGACAGCCAAATTCTGAACCGTTTGCTCAGTGTTTAGTCAGCTCTTACATGGACAAACTCCTGTGAAAGCACGCATGATGGCAGATAAGGGAAAAACTGAATCAGGTACCCTGTTGAGAGGCAGCGTGTCTGGCCAGGAACTCCAGCAGCAGTGGGCGTCTGCACTGCAGGTGCCTGGGGAGAAGTCACCTCAGAAGGGCAGGACCTTACAGCACGGCCTGAATTGCCAGAGGAGGTTCAGGTTAGGTGAAACAACGTCTAGGTGGGCGAAAAAGGAAAGCAGGTATACTGTGTTTAGTCCAGTCAGATTCTATACTATATTTGAAACTCTTATAGTCAGTAAGTACCAGTGCCGCATCCTTTGCTCTCATTAGAAAGCAAAAATGTTTTCAACCTTTGGTTCCAGGAGTTGTCTGTCTGCCTATACCAATTTTAAACAAAATGCTTTCGTGTTCTCCTGTAATTTGGTCCAATACAGCCTGGTCTCCGAGACAAAATATGCAAAATATTTTGTGACATTTCATTCCCCAAACAAAAGGTAATGGGAAAACATCATTATATTGATTTGTTTTTCATCACAGAGGTATTTGGCAGCATGCCCTAATTAAGGTTGTAGCAATAATTTTATTATAAGCACTGCTTTGCCTCCCCTGGTAGTTTTTTAATAGGAGTTAGCTATTAGTCTGTTATTTTGGTTTGCTAATAAAGAAAAAAAATATGTTACAAAGGAAACCTCCCATGTAGAAAGCAACCAAAGCTAGTTGTCTTCAGACCTGGAAAAGCATTTCTTTTTTTCTGTCTTCCCATTAGAATGGATAGCCACAAAATTCTTCCCTGACTGTCGTCTTCCTAAGCCTGCCCCCACACCCAGGGAAGTTTAAGCAGTGACTTGAGCACCACCTGCTACGATGTGTTTTGTCAAGACTGATACCTCCATTATACCCTTTCCTCACTTCATATTTGGCGGACTTGGCTATAGGCAAACTGAAATGAATCTGCAGCAGTGGCATATCCTGATAGGTGAAACAGACTAATTTGTATGTGTTTTCCCACTGAAAATGGCAAAATCCCAGCCACTGAACGTTCACAAGTATTCTGCTCATTGGGTTCATCAAGCCAAAGAGTCTCCACAGGACATTAGGGTTTGACCCGATGTCCGCAGACACGCTGCACACAACCCAAGCGTGATGGCACACAATGAAGCCTTCTGGGACTGCAGGTGACTCCTACAGACTTTCTCTCAGATCTCTTTGGAGGAAATTAAAATAAGCCTCTGCAGAAACTGGAGAAATCGGAATGCACCCAGCCATTTTCTGGATTTAATGCTACCTCTTGCGTTATTGTCTTCAGTCTCTGAAAAACAGAACTGTCCAGTAGATAATGACTGTTAGATTACTAATTAGCACATTTCTGTTATCGTGCGGCAAATACATTTTTTATGCTTTCCCTCCTATGAAAGTATTTCAGAAAACGAAACAGGAAAAGCAAAATCAAATTCATAATCGAGTGTTATGGGCCATCAATTCTTGTATTTCAAGAACATAGGCTGGAAAGGGGAACGTCTGCTGCTCCTGCCCAGGGTACCCTCCCACATTCTGCATCTCCAAGGAGAGACGAATGAGAGAGAAGGATGAGCTGGTATAACGAAGACCTACAGCTGTGTTTCCTTCATAGGAGTCTAAAAGATACTGTAGGCTTATGGGCAATGTTTCATCAGAAGGCCTCGTAAAATTGAAGCAGCTGTTTGGTTGTTCTTAAAGAAAGAAAGAAAAAATAAGAAGAGAAAGATTGTGAGCCCCACCAGCTCTCTACTCTTACTCCTAGCCTAGAGCCTATGACTAGATCTCACTTCCTCAGTTTTGTGTGAGTGCACCCACCTACATTTTTGGACTCCCCTGTCTTGTTTTCTTTTGGTGCTTGGTTACAGTCCAGTTAAAGTCTCAGCTCTAGGTCACCTAAAGCAGCTTTACAGCATCCAGCCTCTAGTTGGGGAGCCATGTAATCCCAGCAGAGGAGCTCTGTGTCTGCTAACCACAGAACGGACTAGCTTTCTGAGGGGCTCTGATGATTCATCGCTGCTAAAGCTGCTTTGCTGTCTGTACCCAAGTCGCTTAAACACCAATTTGGATATATCTGTATTACCTTCATTATTGAAAAAACTACTCAACATAATATTCTGAATGCATTTCATGTATTACCTCATCCTGGGGACTCAGAGCATCCAGAGATTAAAGACAGGCGTCAGGAAGCATCCCCTGCCCTGTTTCCCTACTGTATATTTATATTAGAGGCGGTGCCATCCATTTAACACGGTCAACAGACCGATATTTTTTCCTAACAGCTGCTACCATCCAGGTGAGGCGCGGTTAGCTGGATGAGCAGTCTCCCACTCCCTGCAAATTCTCTGCACTCGGGGTTATGTGATCAATATTCGCTGTCAGGGCGCCAGGAAGATGAACTTCTCATTCAGCGCCTTGAAATTTTGGACACGGCACAGAAGTTTTTCCTTGCTGAAGGCTGAACCGGCCTTCAATGTACATCTGGGCAGCTAAATATTGGTTTGCTCCTTAGGTTCATCCCCGCGGTGCTGGCTGTGTGATTTAAAGCTGGGACTGGAGCTGAAGCCCTTCCTCAAGGTGGCAGGTTCTCTGTTACAGACAAAGCTGAAATGAAATCAGAACCACTACACAAAATGAGCCATGAGCTATTTTCCTTCTATATCTATATGCAGCAGATAGTTGAATGCTAAGCTTAAGTGCCCGTTTTAAGTGGAGAACCTTTTTCTTCTTACTTGAGAAGTTCGCTTACAAAATTTGCAATTAATTTCTAATTAGGTTGTTCAACTTATTACTGTGATCTACGTAGAAATGACATAGCAAAACTTGAGGAGACAGCCCTGGCATTTTATACCATTGCACAGTGCTCTATATACATCAACCCACAGTCCATTAAAGCATTGTTAGAAGTAGGGAATAAATCAAACTTACGCAATATTAAATATACCACATAAAGCAGCTGTGTGCATTGCTGGCATATGCAGCTCACCTAACCTCCTACCTCAAACTGCTCTCCTAATTTGTTGCTCCAGTCCTGGAACCAGACTTACATAAGGCTATATTTCTACATGGAAAAAAAAAAAAAAAAAAAAAAAGAAAAGAAAGAAACAACAACAAAAAAAACCCCACAACACAAAGCACAAAAACGTTGACAAATCTATTAAATTACATACCAGGGAGAGAAACTATCACATTAACAAGTCCCAGTCACCGGGCTGTTGTGACAGGGCAATGACAGGCAGCTCCCAGGGCTGCTCCGTCAGCACCCAGCCCACTGCTGCATTGCCAGCCTCCCACGGCACGGACCCACGGGCTGCCAGCCCGGCTGCTGCACAGCAGCTCTCAGCAGCTCTGCTGTGAGCAAAGGCACCTGCTCCAGGAGGTGGGAAGCTGCAGCTTCACCTGCCTGCGGTGGCTGAGCGGGAGAGGAGCGACCTCTCCTCTGCGCCCCTCCTGGCATCACGGCATTCGCTTTAATACCCGGCAATGCCACACTATCTGTTGGCGTGATTCCCTGCGAGTGTAATCGCGAGTTAACTTCACTGCTGATCTCTGCAACAGATGGAGTCGAGGTGGGGGTGGTGATGAAACCCACAGGAAATGGGTGCTGCTGAGGGAAATGCAGATGGAAAGCAGGAGACACGGGAGAACGGGGAAAGGGGAGAGGAATAGAGGAGAGAACCAGAGGGCACGGGAAACATACGGCAGAGAGAGGATTATCTTCATGACTTCCTCAGCCTTTAAAGGAAACTGAATGGTATGAATAATTTAATACAGTACAGATACCCGGTAGCTTAAAGGACACATACAGAAAAGAAACGCTACGGTGGCTGGGTTCCAAGGGACTTGTGTTCGAGTCCTGACTGCACCGCAGACCCTCAGGCTGTAATTACAGAGCCTACATTTTGTTGAAGCCCTGGGGCCCGTGTTTCCCATAGCCTCGGTGCTCCCAAGAGGCCAGCAGCAGATGCCAGGAGCAGGACAGGGGCAGGACGCGGCGCCTCAGACAGCACTGCCAAGGCCCTCTGGGCAAGCCCTCGGGGCCATCACATGGAAACGTCCCTACGCCTCATTTCAGGTGGTTCTTCGAACTAGAGGCGTAACCCGCCAGTACAAATCAGCGAGTACAGGGCCATCAGGTGGCTCATACGGAGCACACGAGCAACGTCGTGGCTTCAGTGCTGCCATATCGAAGCCACGTGGCCAGCACAGGGCTCAATCCGCACAGCATGGCACCGCGCAGACGGAGCTGCTGCCTTCCCAGGACCTGTGCTAGCACCTCCACAGAGGCCACGGCACTCCTAGGTGGTGGACCAGAGCGGTGTGGGGAGCAGTGCCGCATTGCTCCTCGCCCACCCGCACGGAGCCGCAGGTGAGGGCTCACTGCTCCGCACCGCAGAGCCGTGGGGAAGCATGCTTGGCGATGGCTGCAACGCTCACTGCTTTCTCTGGAAACTTTTCTTCATCTAAAAGTACGTAACGTGTTTCTACAACGTAGATGGGGTTTGAGAGGACAGCAGTCGCAGCGTGCTTGATTTCTGGATGATGAATGCACTAGGTCGAAAAGAGGCCTGAAAAGCTAATGTAGCACAACTTTGGATTTCAAGGCTGGAAGCTGAATTTTAGCGTATTTTGGGGTTTTCTGTGTTGTCAATAACAAGGCGGGCATGGAGCGGAGGTCAAGAAGCCCTGGGCTCATAGAAGGGTTGTGCACTCTCGGGAACAAGGCCGCGTGCTGATGTTCCCCTTCAGTCCCGAATTCAGCGAGCACCAGCTCCACGAGGAGAGCGAGCCCAAGAATTTCGGATAAAGATTGGAGGGAAGAACTCAGAGCTTTTGCCGAGGGCCCACAGCCCCAACCACGTTCCCACCGCCCTCAGCCAGAGGGGCTGAGAGAGCAGGGCTGGGCGAGGCATCCCTCCTGCACTGAGCAGAGCCGCTGCCCTGCCTGTGGGACAGCAACGGGTAGATGGACTGCGTGTTGGTGAGCACTGTGCCACTGCCAACCCAACCATCTTTGCAACGGATGCAGAATGGAAGCAGATCACTCTTATTGCGTGGTGAAGGGTGGTTTGTTTTCTAACTCGGGTCAGAACACCCACACTCGGACTCAGGGTTTCACGGCACATTCGCGGCCCTGAAGCTGTGATTCTCAAGACGCTGGGCAGCCTCGCTCATACTGCAAAACCGGCAGCTATTTGTTGCCATACGCTATCGCAGCCATACGAAAACGCATCTGTAAGCTGGACAGCTCGGCTGCCTTCACCCAACGCGTGTCGGCGGGGCGTCAGCTCGAGCGGCTGCCCTGCACCCCTCGGGGAGCCGTGACACGCAGCACCGGTGCCAGCGGCGGGCGTCTCCGAGGGGCCCACGGCCTGGCGCGGCTTCCCGCTGCGGCGCTCCCCGGCACGCCCTACCGCAGAGCCGCGCGGTGCTGGGCCGGCCCGGGCCGCGGCAGGGCAGGCGGCGGGGCAGGCGGCAGCGCAGCCCAGCCTAAGGCCGTCCCCGCCGCACCGGGCCGAGCCCCGCGCACTGCGGGCGGGCGGGGGGAGGGGGCCGCGTCCAGCCCAGACTGTGCATGTCCCAGTGACGCATTGCAGGTACGAATCCACCAATCGGCGCCCTCCGCTCGGAGTCCCTGCTACGGCGAGGCGTTTTTTTCTAGAATCCTCCTCCGCTCGGACAAATAGTCCCGCGGGCCGCCCCTCCGGAGCCCACCGCCGGCGTTCGGCCAGCGCCCGACCCTCGTCGCTTCTCCCCCCGCCTCCCGGCGCCGCGTCCCGGGGGCTCGGGGGCAGAAAGGGGGCGAGGCGGGGGCGCGGGAGGGCCCGGCGGGCAGAGCGCGGGGAGCCGGGACTCGTTTCGCAGCGCCGTTCCCTGACGGGGAGAGGGGTGGGGGGAGGGAGCGGCGCGGAGCGATCCGCGCGGGCTGTGAGGCGGTTTATGAGGCACGGCTGGCGGCCGGGCAGGGCTCAGTGTGAGGCGAGCCGTCGAGCGGGCAGGTCGCTGGTGCGCACCGTGCAGCCGTTAGCTCCCACCGCACCCCGCAGCCGGGCCGAGCCACCATGGTGAGTCCGCGGGGCCACGGCGGGGCCGTGCGGGCGGAGGGCCGAGCGATGGGGGCGCCTGCGGGGTGAAGGAAGGAGGCGGGGGGGCTGCGGGGCGAGGCGCCGTGCGGGCGGTGGGGTGGGGTGAGGTGAGGGTGTCGCT